>JAFIRS010001721.1:0-304100 GCA_018342105.1 Gonioctena quinquepunctata | reverse complement strand
TCAACAACACTGTCATTTCCAATTAAACCGATTTGGTTCAAATCGATGGAAAAACTCATCCACATAATATGAAATAATGTTATGGCATGTTTTAGTTATTTTTCAGATTACAAATCTATAATGCTCAGACCGACCTATCAGTATCGGCAACTGTCAATACGATTATAACGAAATTAGCGTTGTCCTGTAAGTATAAGTTCGTAAATTAGTTATCTGGGCTATCCAACATTTGGAACCACTACCAGCGGTATGCAACGAACGCTCAATACAGATATCTTGAAAGGGGATTTTCCTAAAAAATACCCTCCCAATAGGATGATCTGTAATCTAAACTCAAGTGAATTTAACTTTTCGGAGGACCGGAATTATATGAAGTTTTTATTTTCAGAGAATATCGGAATATATATTGTGATATGTGTGCATGAATCGAATAATAATCACCAGTAAAAATATTGGGCCTGATTTCCAAGATGCTAATGACAATCTATCCAATTAGGTTAAGAGTGAATATTATTTGCTTGATTGTGTATTTGCACAACAATTGTTTATAAAGTGTCAGTTGTACATTGTGTTTCTTCTACGAAGTGTTTTTCACATTGTCATAATTATCACATATAACTATTGTTGAAGAACTCTTGGCTAATCTATAAAACAAACTCTATAATTTTGGAAATTTTATCTTTATATCATTTTATTTGTTGGTCAATGCTCTAAGATTCCATTCAACATTTTTTATTCAATTCTCAACTCGAAACATTCAATACTTATGACTCTTTTCCAACAGAAATTGATATTTAAATTACACATTTCTATGTAGTATTATTCTTTCCAAACAACAGCAGAATGTCACATATGACCCATTATTTATGTATCATCTCTCCCTTCAAGCCAAAGGCCACCTGTCATCCATTAGTTCAAATATTAAAATTATATTTATGTACCAACATTCCCTTCAAGCAATAGCCAAACGCCATCTATAGTCACACCCGAAACCTTTTTTTCCAAATTCAAGTGTTTTCCGAATATTATTTTTCTGTTCAAAACTTTACATTTCATGCAAGCATTGTCCCTAATCATCGGGTATCATCGGATTCAACTAATAGTCCCATATTATGACAGAACACCGCCCAGGTTTATTGCCTGCGCATGTGAAAGCCCAGAATTCAAGAGATAGCCTAGTTTGACGAAAAATTTTCACTCAATGAACATAGCAATACGTATATATATATATATATATATATATATATATACTTATATTATATATATTTATATATATACAGTGCGTCTTTTCATGGTCTCCCCCTGTAAACTTTTGAACGGTTCGACGTAGAACAATGGGATGAAAACAGTTTTGAATGATATTCCCGATACTACTTTTTGAAATGAAAGACATTGTGAGTGCGTGATAGCACGGGGTACATCAACATAAAAAAATTGAACAGCATGGGGGTCAGGTAGCACGTCGTTGAAAAGATAATTCAATTCTCTTTTCAACCATCAATTTTTTTATTGAATTTTGTTCATAAGTTTTCTCACAATATGCATTCGAAATGTCAAATATAACAAAAAACAAAACTATTTATTCATTTATCCCAAATAGACCTATCGGTCTAATTACAAGAGATATGTAGTATAATAAGCTTAATTAACATAAATAGTATTAAACTATATCCATTATTAGATTTACATTCGAAAATGGATTGTACGTGAAGAGGAAAGAAGTGTTCAAGAATGACTGATCTGATTTGTTTAATTGTTGTGAGAAAATAATGGCCGAAGAGTAAGCAGGGACTCAATAGAAATTGGATTATCGGATTATTCCTAAATTTCCTAATATTGAATTAAAGATGTTAAGAATACCCTGAAATCAGCAAATGGCTGCGCCATTCGATATTGATAAAATATTTGTGATTGGTGATCGTTTGCTGGCTAAGGAAACAGGCATATGAAGAAGATTATTTGGTCTGAGTGACCTTCCTTGTATTCTGAACGCAATTAATGACAATAGATCTGAATCATCGATGAAGTTATTCAGTAATTTATAGCAAAATATGCAAGCGTTTATTTGCTTTCTGCAGGCAACACTTGACAACTTGAATTCTTGTCTGAGGTGTACTGTTCTGACAATACGATAATCGGGAAAGGTATTTTTATATTATGAGAACCTCAAAAAGTAGTTTTGAACTGTTTTTAACAGTGATATATTGTTGAGAGTTTGGGGGTTCCAAACCACACTTGCAAACTCCAACTTAGACCTTACAAAAGCAGAGTACAACACAATGAGTGTGCTTGATTGAAGAAGTGGCTAGATAGCCTTTTTATAAAACCGAAAGCATTTTCTGAGCCTGATCTCTCACAGTCTTGATGTGATGGAAGAATTTCATGTCATTGTTATAATGAACTACAAGGTCTTTCAAATAGGATACTTTTTGAAGAGCTATTCCATCTATTTTGTAGGTGAAAGATATTTTCTCGTTCAACCACATTGTTGTACATTTTCATATATTCAAGAACAGTTTATTTCTTAATGTCCATTCATGTACCCTATCTATATCTTCCACTACCGACATACAATCATCAATACTAGATATATTTCTAAACATTTTTATATTATCTACGGAAAGCAGTACTTTGCAATATTTTATATTATCGGGCAAATCGTTGATAAATAGCAGGAAGAGTAGCGGTCACAAATTGAAGCCTTCTGGTACCCCTGAGAAAGCCGAATGAAAAGAAGAAACTTTTGATCTTAATCTAACCCAAAAATTGAGATTTTGCAGATAGAAAACATAAAATCTGAAGAGAGGAAGAGAAAAGCCGAACTGACGCAATTTCATGAGGAGTGTGTTGTGATCGACCGAGTCGAACGCTTTTTGAAAATCTGTGTAAATTACGTCATTTTGGCTGTTCACAATCATATTAGATGTCACTTCATAATGAAAAGTTAAGAGGTTGGTATTTATTGACTTTTTTTCGACGAATCCATGTTGGCATTCATACATTTTTCAACGTGGATCCACACTTTATCATAAATAATTCGTTCAAGGATTTTAGACACCGCTGAAATAATACTTATCGGTGTATAATTCGTGATTTTTGATTTATCATTTTTTTTTTGGATGGGAATGACGATAACTTTCTTCTAGATTTCAGGTAGTCTGCACGTTTTCATCGCATAAATGTGAATTAGGAGTTTTTTGAGCCAGTCAGCAGTTGCTTTAATTATATACGGAGGGATTTGGTCCAGGCCAGACGCTTTTTGGGCTTCAGTTTTTTTACGGCTCTTTCAAAATCTGATTCTGATATAACATTCAGCTGTAATATTTTATCAGTGATGATTACTCGATCAGTGACTTCATTCAGAATATATCGAGGGGGTTCGTTGCTATAGACTGAGTTGAAGAATTACCCAAATTCTTCCGGAACGATGTCATCGTTCAAAATATTACCATTTTTTCTTCGGAAACACACGTCATTTTTATGTCTCTCTATATTAGTTACGTAATTCCAAAGCAATCCTGAATTATTTGAAATAATTTTTTCAGCCTCGCTATTGAAATCTTTAAATGCCTAAGATATAATTTTTTTCGAATTTCTACGAGCTTCTATGTATCTTTGATTGTTTTCCGGACTTAAACTACGAATTTCATGTAATTTATTTTTTAGTTCAACACTCTCCCTGATTTCGCGTGTGAACCATACTAGATACTTTTTGTTATTTCTTCCAATTGTTTTCGGTATAACTGAGTCAAGAATGTCATAGAATATTTTATATAATTTTTTGACGGCCTTGTTGACATCATGCTCTGTAGGTTCTTCTTTCCAGTTAGCATGAATTATTAGTTGGGTTAATCGATCGAAATCACACAGCCTAAAATTGTACAAGGGCTCGGGTTTCTCTTTCATTCCCTTTTTGAAGACCAAATTTCTTATATTTGCCTCCAGGGATGGATGGTGTAAGTCTTATATCAATAAACATGAGTTGCCCTGCATAGTTCTGGATGAACACATCTGTCCGACTCATAAATATTACTTAGTCAAACATTCATATTAACAGTGCAATTGTATGTTGAGAAAGATACTATTAATGAAGTCATAGAATGAAACCGTTTTCATCACTATTGTGATAGTTCCTAGTATCATTTATATTGAGATTGAAATCACCAAACATAAAAGTATTTTCTAGGTTATTGCCATTCAGGTGCGAGTTAATAAATTCGTAAAATCGGGTGTAACATTCTAATGGCAGGGAAGGTGGTATGTATTTGTAGGATTTTTCTATTGAGAATATGAAGCAAAATTGTTGTCAATCGTGTCCACTCGTATTTTCTCCTTCCCTAACAACCATTTTGTTGTCTCAGTACTGAATTCACTCTAGGTGAAACTGTTCACTGAATACAAATGCGATAATTCGTTTTCAATACGAAGAGCAAGTAAGTACTGTTATAATCATTTATATATTAGAAGTTGTTAATCATCGACAAAATAATCCAACTTCATATAAGTCCTTTCTGGGCAACTGCTCATTAATTATCAGTTTATCAAATCCAATAAATGGTACCCGTTATGATTATGGTCAATAAACATTAATGAATAGGGTATTATTTGGGTCGGAAATTGGGTTATTGTATGGATTCAAAATCTATACCCACTTAAGCTTTGAAACGAATTCGAAAATGAAAAATTATTTAAGACATGAATCTTTTTCTATTGACCGTATTTCGCAATTGTGATTCCGTCGAACAACCATGGTTGAAAGTAAAATTGAATTACCTTTCCAACAATGTGCAACTCGACCCTCTATGCCTTTCAAAATTTTCAAGTTGATGTGCCTCCCAATTGTACTGTATCTTCAGAAAGTAGGACCGGTAATACCATTCAAAATAGTTTCTGTCCCATTGTTCCACATCAAACCGTTCAAAAGTTATTCAGATCCGCACTTATACTTGACATTTGAAATGCATATTGTGGAAAAACGTGTTAACGAAATAATAAAAATTTGTTGAAAAGAAAATTGAATTATCTTTTCAACGATGTGCCACGTGACCCCCCATGCTATTTGAATTTTTTAAGTTGATGTGCTCCCCGCGCCATCTATCGAGCAATCACAATGCCTTTTATTTCAAAAAGTAGTATTGGTGATACCATTCAAAACGGTTTTTATCCTATTGTTCTATGTCGAACCGTTCGAAATTTAATAGGGGTGGGGGGGTCTATAAAAAGCCGCACTGTATATATTTGGCAAAATGACATTTCCGCAAAGATATGGCCTAAATCGGTCAGGTAATTTCAATAGGTATTGTTGAAATATTATTGAAAATAATTCTCAACCTTAATTTTTTATATCTATATTGGCAAACTATATGTCGTATAATGTAATTCCTTTATTTAGTTATATGAACTAATACAAATGATCATTTACTGCATTACTGAAAATAATTCCAATTTATATGGTGCCTTTGCTCACTCAAGGGTTGTTTCCTACAGAATAATTCATGAGGTTTTTTTATACAGTGCTACAAATGTACTGGATACGATCCAAACCCTACAACTTTGCTTGTGACCTACTTTCTTGGGGAAATATTCCACTTACTTTCTTGTCGAAATAACTTCCCACGGCATAGAAACTCAAACGATTAATCTAGAAAATCCATAGAAGTACAGAAGAGCAAACTACCCGGTTGTACCTTCCAAATACAGGTCGAGATCCGTTGTTTTTCTGTGAACAAACTAGGAGGAGTGCCACTTTTATTGTTCGAAAAACTACAAAACATTAGAAGAAATTTGATAATTTGATAAATATACAGGGTGTTTCATAATTGAATGCTGATCCTGAAGGGCGTTTATCCTTGGATGATTTCAAGAAAAATACTTCATATATCCCCAATATCCATGATAAAGGATTTCTTAATTTTCATTAGTGGCGTCCCTGTTAACATGCCCTGTCATATTCTTGATCAAAATAATGATACGCCACTGTCTTTTTCCCAAATAAATATTATTTTTGTGATTGTCTTCTATCTTCTCATAAAAAAGGTCTCCTGCCTTTTTTTCGTCCGGCGGAGGGCTTTCGATTTAGAAAATAAAATACATTCCTTTGCTCTTGACCCTATTTGATTTTCTCTCTCAGTCTTGATTTCACAATTGTGGTAACCAAAGGATCCAGGCAATATTTTTAAAATTTTATGGTAACTATTATTTAGTTTTTGTAATGAGTAGGTATGCATAAAAATACATTTTTTATTTTTAAAAACAACTATTATGAAAAAAAAACAAAATTAAATTAACTGTTCAAAATGTCCGCCTCCTGCAAGTATGCACGCTTCAGCCCTCCTTGTTCCTGGAGTATTCCTTAGTGCTTCACAGGAAACTATTACGCGGTTTCGCAATTCTTCCTCAGTTAGAATTGGTTGACTGTACACCGAAGTCCTAAGATGTCCTCAAAGAAAATAATCAAGACTGTTCAAGTCTGGGGATCTAGCTGGCCATGACTATGTTTCCCCACGAACTATCCAGCGATTACGAAAGTTTTGGTTTAAATATTCACGTGCCAGAGCACTAAAATGAGCAGGTGCACCATCGTGCATAAACCACATGCGATTTCGCAATAAAATAGAAACATCTTCCAACAGAATTGGCAAATTATCTTTAAGAAATCGCCGATAATTATGTCCATTTTTTCTGCGTGGTAAAAAGAGGTCCAATTATGTAATCTCCAATAATTCCAGCCCAGACATTTGATGAGAACTGCTCCTGGTTATGAGATTCCACGATTGCATGCGAATTTTCCTCGGCCCAAAAATGATTATTATGATAATTTCTGATCCTATTTTTAGTAAAACTAGCTTCGTCCGTGAATAAAATTTTCCTGTCAAATAAAGAATTTTCCGTAACTTTTTGGAGAAACCATTGCAGAAATTCACTCGTAAAGGAAAGTCTCGAGGAAGTAGAGCCTGAACCCGTTGAATGTGATAGGGGTATGATAAATAATCATGAAGAATCCTCCATACTAAAATATGGGCGATATTCAAATTATTGGCAATTTGCCTTCCACTCATTTCAGGATTCTCGTCAACTGGATCTAAAACAGCTACCTCAATTGCTGGAGTTCTTGCAGTCTGATGTACTCCTTCCGAATGATGATTTGGCTCAAAACTTCCTGTTTCACATAACCTTCTGTGGAAGTTTGAAATCGTTCGAGCATCAGCAACCATTCTACTTGGGATGCGCTCTTGATACAGTCGCCTGGCTTCATATGCGTTCCCGTCAGCAAGCCCATACAAGTAATGCATGTCTGCTTATTCTATATTTGTCAAATTCACCATGTTTTCTTTTTAATAAACAAGATAATCCTACTACTCTTCAACGGCTGATTTCACATAGGGACAAGCAAATGAATGCATTCTATTTGCTAACTCAAAAACCGTTCGCCGGACGAATAAAAGGCAAGAGACCATTTTTATTAGAAGATAGAAGATAATTACAAGAATAATATTTATTTGGGAAAAAGACAGTGGCGTATCATTATTTTGATCAAAAATATAGCAGGGCATGTTAACAGGGACGCCACTGATGAACATTAAGAAATCTTTCATCATGGAAAAAATCATTTTTATGCGTACTTTGCATGTACTGAAATTGGAAAAAAAGCCATAGCGGTTTCAGAGATATGGGGGAATAACTGATTTTTTTGTTGAATTTCAACATCCTGTATCTGAGAAATAAAGCGGTTGCAGATGTTTATATGAAACTTTTTTCTTAAAATCATCCAAGGATTATCGCCCTTCAGGATCGGCATTCAATTGAGAAACACCCTGTATCTTCCGATAATTATTTTTCCACTTTTTATTCAAAGTATATATGGATGTTGATATTAACACCATATTGACTCTGGTTTCTAAAATGAGATACGTTACAAAGATCTTGTCATTGAAAGAGTAGGAGTGGAGTTCATTTACATTATTGTCTAGTAATATGAAGTTCATGCAAGGACTAGGGCAAAATCTGGGCAAATCCCCGAACATTTTCCAAGCGGAAATCTACGCCATCGGAAAATGTGCTCAGTTCAATATAGAAATAAATTTTCGCAGACAAGAGATTATTATCATGTCAGAAAGTCAAGCAGCCATTAATGCTCTGAACTTCCATACAATCAACTCCAAGATGGTTTCTGAGTGCCTAGAGAAACTCAATGAACTAGGCAAGAACAATACTGTTACCCTCCTATGGGTTCCGGGACACACTGGAGTGGGGGGTAGTGAAATGGCAGACGTACTTGCAAAAAAGGGGCTGAAACACCATTTCTGGGACCAGCACAATACTGGACGAACTTGAAAAAAATAGAACATAACAAAAGATCCACATAATCATAAGGGATGAGGCAGGCCAAGAGACTACTGGGAAACTACAACCAGAAGAGATCGCATGACTGCACCAGCAAGAGCAAGAACAAGCTCAGAATACTGACGGGAATTCTAACAGGGCACTACCAGTTGAGAGGGCACCTCAAGAAACTCGGATTAGTAGAGGGATAATCCAGGTTTCGCAAGGCAGAGGACGAAATCTCTATCCACATCAAATAGAAGAGAGAGATTCACCTAACTTGAAGACATTCGATATCCCGAACTCTTTAAAAGCCATAGGACTGAAGAAAGTGCTATAGTCTTTGAGACATCCTAAGCGACTGTGCAGCAGGAGGGGACACAATAGTCCTTATAAGTCGCAGTGTATTGATACCTACTTCAAATAGAATAGAAGGTCTGGGGCCATCGATCAACCACTGCGGGCAGACCCCGTTTTTCATTTATGAAGTCATCGCATCTTATAGTGCGGTGATAAGGACCTCCTATCAGGGAAGACAAAGAGGGTCGTCCTTTTTTCCTGTGCGGAAATGGTGCACGCCCAAATTTGCGTGAGGACTCAAAAATTGGGAGGTGTAACTGAAGGGGCATCTATGGCTATTTGGCCTGGATAACCTCCCTCGACAAGGGTCCTTTTTCCAAATTGCTTTATTCTGACTGCCAAGTCTACATTGGTTACTGTGTGAGATGGCTTTCCAGGGACACCTCATACCTGAATTCACCAGCAATGATAGGATTTTCGAATGGGCTGGCTATACCACTCCGCTATGTTTCTATTTTTGCTGAGATATATGCCAGGTGCAATTGAAGAGGTGAGCATCCCGAGATCACACACATACTTTCCCAAGGAGTGAAAGAATATGCATCTAGTATCGCGCGTAGGTATGACGCCTGAGTGGGGCGAAGTTTTATTTTTACTACCACGTTGGAGGTTTGGTGACTCCACACCTCAAGTCCATAGGTGGGGATGGGCAATATCGCACTATGAGAGATGGTAAGAAGATAATTCTGAAGTTTCTGAATATTACCCCAGTTACGATAAGTATGCTGCCTTAGAATCTGAAATATGTTTCTACCAAGTGTATGTATTCTAGATTTGGAAGGAAGGCCAGAGCATGATCAAGCATAATGCCTAGGTATTTGAATTGGGTAACCCACTACAGAGGCGTAGTCGTCCCCGATAGGTTTCTGGCCATAGACACTTTGGAGAAAACATTTTGTTTTTGAGATTTCCAGTTCATGTTCTGGTACCCTTTTGGAGAGCTCCAAGCACATTGTTTGCGAGGGCTTCTAGTAAGATCTCATTATGATATGGACGAAAAATGCCACAGCTCACTATAATTTGGAAGAGTATTATTTGGAAAATTAGTAAAGTATACATATTTTAATATTTGTACAGCTATATATATGTGTTTTCATATGTTTGTATCTTATATGTATATTTATTTTAAAATGTTTTGTACTCTTGTGGTATGATGACTAATAATTTCTTAAGCACATCTAACGTACTACTTCATTAATATGTAGTTACTGTATTTGATTTATATATTATTTACCTACAATTAATCTTAAACTTCTTCAACTTTGTCAATAAGTATTTTTCTTTCTTTGACAAGAAAGTTTATTTTTTCTCTCTCTCTCTCTCTCTCATCATCTGCATACGCAGTTATTTGCACTATATCACGCCAAGGTGGGCGTACAAGCGAGTACAAGGTGAGGTTTCAGAGAGGTGGATCTAGGACCCTTCGTCAGAGATTTGTTGAATTTCATGTGCCTTTGGCCGACATAAACAATTATATTATGTAGGTAGCTTCTGATTAGGTTCATGATTTTGTTTGGAACCTGTCGATTATGTAGGTCGTGGATCAACACATATAGTCAAATGCGCCCGATATATCACTGAAAATCACCATACTATCTGACGAGGCATTCGTAATGGTTCGTTAGCGTACTTTGCCGAGCTCAGGCAGTTGGGTAGCACAACCTGAAGAATCTGAAGCGTTCGTTGCTGATATTTGAATATGTTAAGGCCAGAATGTTTTCATGAATATGATTTGGTCGGGTTCTAGAGCCTTTTGTGGTTTGATTTTCATAACAGAACGCTCCAGCCAAGCTTTTTGGCAGAACATGTCCTCACCAAAAGTGATCGGGGATTGCGGATGGTTGTTGCGTATAAGACCATGGTAAGGTGTATCACCATTTACGGCACCATCAGGGGCCACCTTAGTGAGTAGCTCATTAAGAGAGTCAAAATGTGTGCCTATTGGGCGTCCTCCATCATCCATTGATGAGGTTTCGAAATAATTAGGTTTGTGAGAGATAAGTGCCATGTGAAGTGGAATGAATAGAAAAATCGAATTTAAACGGTTTTCTTCACATAAAGGATTCAATATAAAATTGAACCAGAGAAAGGTAGATCTCAGGTGAAAAACAACTACTTTCCTGGCAAATACCACGCAGAACGTTGAATGATATTCACCTGAAAATCCATGCATACTTCCATAAAATATCAATGGACATTGAATGCAAATGTTTCTTTCTGATAAGCTCGATTATGTTTAATTTAAGTCGTGTTCACCTAACAATCCGCATACCGGTTTCAGGCTTCTTGGCCCTCATCAGTACGGAGAAGTCAACCAGCCAAAAGTCCAAGGAACTCTGGCTGAAGTGAGACACAACGTAAACAAACCATCATCGATCTTGTAACACCTATAGGTACGCCGGAAAAGATAAACTTTAACTGGCGGTACCTGAGTGACAGAAAGAAACACTCGAAATCTCCACCTCGATAGGTTTCTAAATAAAGATTCCTTCTCAGTAGGTGGCAAGCCCGTCTAGCATATAGTAGAGATAAGTGCCATGTGAAGTGGAATGAATAGAAAATCGAATTTAAACGGTTTTCTTCACTAAAGGATTCAATATAAATTGAACCAGAAGGTAGATCTCAGGTGAAAACAACTACTTTCCTGGCAAATACCACGCAGAACGTTGAATGATATTCACCTGAAAATCCATGCATACTTCCATAAAATATCAATGGACATTGAATGCAAATGTTTCTTTCTGATAAGCTCGATTATGTTTAATTTAAGTCGTGTTCACCTAACAATCCGCATACCGGTTTCAGGCTTCTTGGCCCTCATCAGTACGGAGTAGTCAACCAGCCAAAAGTCCAACGAACTCTGGCTGAAGTGCGACACAACGTAAACAAACCATCATCGATCTTGTAACACCTATAGGTACGCCGGAAAAGATAAACTTTAACTGGCGGTACCTAGTGACGAAAGAAACACTACGAAAATCTCCACCTCGATAGGTTTCTAAATAAAGATTCCTTCTCGTAGAATTGGCAAGCCGTCTAGCATATAGTGAGAGATAAGTGCCATGTGAAGTGGAATGAATAGAAAAATCGAATTTAAACGGTTTTCTTCACATAAAATTGAACCAGAGAAAGGTAGATCTCAGGTGAAAAACAACTACTTTCCTGGCAAATACCACGCAGAACGTTGAATGATATTCACCTGAAAATCCATGCATACTTCCATAAAATATCAATGGACATTGAATGCAAATGTTTCTTTCTGATAAGCTCGATTATGTTTAATTTAAGTCGTGTTCACCTAACACCTGACTACTCCGTACTGATGAGGGCCAAGAAGCCTGAAACCGGTATGCGGATTGTTAGGTGAACAAGACTTAAATTAAACATAATCGAGCTTATCAGAAAGAAACATTTGCATTCAATTCCATTGATATTTATGGAAGTATGCATGATTTCAGTGAATATCATTCAACGTTCTGCTATTCCAGAAAGTACCTTGTTTTACGAGATCACTTCTATGGTTCAATTTTATATTGAATCCTTTATGTGAAGAAACCGTTTAAATTCGATTTTCTATTCATTCCACTTCACATGGCACTTATCTCACTATATGCTAGACGGCTTGCCACTCCGAGAAGGAATCTTTATTTAGAAACCTATCGAGGTGGAGATTTCGAGTGTTTCTTTCTGTCACTAGGTACCGCCAGTTGAAGTTTATCTTTTCCGGCGTACCTATAGGTGTTACAAGATCGATGATGGTTTGTTCACGTTGTGTCTCACTTCAGCCAGAGTTCTTTGGACTTTTGGCTGGTTGACTACTCCGTACTGATGAGGGCCAAGAAGCCTGAAACCGGTATGCGGATTGGTAGGTGAACACGACTTAAATTAAACATAATCGAGCTTATCAGAAAGAAACATTTGCATTCAATGTCCATTGATATTTTATGGAAGTATGCATGGATTTTCAGGTGAATATCATTCAACGTTCTGCGGTATTTGCCGGGAAAGTAGTTGTTTTCACCTGAGATCTACCTTTCTTGGTTCAATTTTATATTGAATCCTTTATGAAGAAACCGTTTAAATTCGATTTTCTATTCATTCCACTTCACATGGCACTTATCTCTCACTATATGCTAGACGGGCTTGCCACTCCTACTGAGAAGGAATCTTTATTCAGAAACCTATCGAGGTGGGAGATTTTCGAGTGTTTCTTTCTGTCACTAGGTACCGCCAGTTAAAGTTTATCTTTCCGGCGTACCTATAGGTGTTACAGATCGATGATGGTTTGTTTACGTTGTGTCTCACTTCAGCCAGAGTTCTTGGACTTTTGGCTGGTTGACTACTCCGTACTGATGAGGGCCAAAGCCTGAAACCGGTATGCGGATTGTTAGGTGAACACGACTTAAATTAAACATAATCGAGCTTATCAGAAAGAAACATTTGCATTCAATGTCCATTGATATTTTATGGAAGTATGCATGGATTTTCAGGTGAATATCATTCAACGTTCTGCGTGGTATTTGCCAGGAAAGTAGTTGTTTTTCACCTGAGATCTACCTTTCTCTGGTTCAATTTTATATTGAATCCTTTATGTGAAGAAAACCGTTTAAATTCGATTTTTCTATTCATTCCACTTCACATGGCACTTATCTCTCACTATATGCTAGACGGGCTTGCCACTCCTACTGAGAAGGAATCTTTTATTTAGAAACCTATCGAGGTGGGAGATTTTCGGAGTGTTTCTCTCTGTCACTAGGTACCGCCAGTTAAAGTTTATCTTTTCCGGCGTACCTATAGGTGATTACAAGATCGATGATGGTTTGTTTACGTTGTGTCTCACTTCAGCCAGAGTTCTTTGGACTTTTGGCTGGTTGACTACTCCGTACTGATGAGGGCCAAGAAGCCTGAAACCGGTATGCGGATTGTTAGGTGAACACGACTTAAATTAAACATAATCGAGCTTATCAGAAAGAAACATTTGCATTCAATGTCTATTGATATTTTATGGAAGTATGCATGGATTTTCAGGTGAATATCATTCAACGTTCTGCGTGGTATTTGCCAGGAAAGTAGTTGTTTTTCACCTGAGATCTACCTTTCTCTGGTTCAATTTTATATTGAATCCTTTATGTGAAGAAAACCGTTTAAATTCGATTTTTCTAATTAGGTTTGTGTTTACCAGACGCCAACTTGTAGACCGTTCCCCAGGGATTGAAAGAAAATGTCTATTCTACAACCATGAGGCTAGTTTTGCAGCAGTTGGTTCTTGCTTATAGGTTTGCAGCCTTCTCACGAATTGTTGCCTGAGGAATTCGATCTGATTTGTGTAATGTATTCAGTATTTGATACGTGTATTGTATTCAGTATTGAATATTCATTATGTTCCCGGTATCGCGAGAGAACACATGTTTTCCTCAAAATGAAGGAAAATTATCAGGTCTTTGATTCCAGGAATGGTCTCAAGAACATTACATTTTGGTAGCGGTAAGAGAGCGCTGAGGTTACTCAAAATTCGCGTGAGTTTTCGTGCAAAATACGGAATTCCAAAAATGAATACGTGTGTTTGACATCGGTCGCAGAAAAAATCGGATTGAAGATTCCATTGTGAATGTTGAAGAAAAAATTTTATTCTTTGCGGGTTTGCTCATAGACTGTGTGATCTAATTTCAAGGTCAGTCCAATAAATTCAAAGAGAAAGTGCCTCAATACCTGAGGAATTCACATTCAGGGGTGGAATTGCCTCCAAGTGGCCCTTGTTGAAACAACAATTTGAGGCATATCGTATGGCGGGCAGTGAAAGTACCAAATCGAATGAAGTTACTATATTATTTAATCTGTTGGGTGCTGAAAGCATACAAATACCTCTGAATATTCACAAAATGAGCACAAAAACAAGCTGCATGTGAAATCGGCTAATATTGTAATCCTATTAAAAACTTAGTGTTTGAGCACTACACGTTTTTGAAGTAGATCAACTTCCTGGAGTCTATCGATCAGTTTATAACTGCTTCTAGACTTGAAGAGGGAAACATTCTCGAATGAATATTGATAGAAAGATTTTTCTGTGAATTGAAAAATCCACGATTAAAATAAATTGATCAAGACTGGAATAGAAAATCAAATAACTATCTGAATGAAAATGCAAATTTTCAATTTCAGATTTTTTCTTTTGAGTTAGGGCTTTTTCAGAATATCTATCAGATGTAGTTCAATGTCCAGCGTGGCTTTAGCCGGGGAAGTAGTTGTTTTCTGTTAGACATTCACAAAAAAAAAAAACTTTATTTTAATCGTGGATTTTTCAATTCACAGAAAAATCTTTCTATCAATATTTATTCGAGAATGTTTCCCTTTTCAACATGAATACCCCACAAGAGGTTATCTTGACGATGGAAGATAGTTACTAAAGTTTATTTTTCAGTCGCAGATGATTCCACATCTGATTTTATGAACATCCTGTTTATATTTTCAACAAATCAATGCTTCTAGACATTCAGCGTCAACCTGCGACTTCAAGAAAAAGATGTTATATTGACAGACATGATTGTGCTAGGAGTGCGTGATTCTTGAATACATGAACAATGCCATTAGTGTCTGTCGCGCAATGGAAAATAGCATGCTGACTCAGTAGGAAACGGCAGTGCAGTAAAGAAGTATTTTTCTGGAAATAAAAATGTGAGTGATGCCAATAGGGCAATTTATCCAGCTTTTTATGCAGGTTACTGAGGAAAGAGGAATGTTCTTAGAAAAAACTCCAGCTACGACAAGTCCACAAGTCCGGATGGTAAAGTAAATAAAATATGTATACGTTTGGCGATGAATTAAGAGACTCATTATAAATACTAATCACATTGATATACTGAAAGAAAGCTTATTAGCATCACACCAATCTTTAACTTTACTTATATCATTCTCAATCCTTTGATGAAGCTTTGAGCCATTTTCATCAAACCAAATTATTGTGGTGTCATCTGCAAATCGGGTGAATTTTTCTGAAATATTATTTCAGGCGAGATCATTTATGTAAATTGAGAAAGGCGTTGGTTCCAGAACTGTCCCCTGAGGTACTCCCCAAAGTATTCCTATTTTGTGTGATAAGTTGCCTTGGAGAGATACTATTTGCGTTCGTCCAGTTAAATATGACTCAAGCCATTGGATAACATCATTTCTTAATCCATATATCTCTTATTTTTCCAACAACATTTCATAGTTAACACAGTCGAATGCCTTTGTTAGGTCACAAAAAACCGTTGCAGCAATTTCTCTATCATTCAGATTCAGATAAACGTTTAGAAAATTGCATCATCAGTTCCTTTTTTTTTCTTTGGAATCCAAATTGAGTAGGATTAATAGTGTTGTGCTCATTCAAAAAACCCATCATTCTATCATTTTTGGAAGTGTGGGTAACATTGAAATGGGTCTGAAGTTTGCGGGATTTTCGGTATCACGCCCTTCATGCAGTCGAATGACTATTGCGTTTTTTAAAGATAATAGAAAAACTCCTGTAACAAATGAATAATTTATTGCTTCAACTAGTACCGTAAGAGCGGAGTCGGGGAGATGTGAAAATATTTTTATAGATAAGTCATCCCATCCAGACGCATTTTTTATTCGCTGAAAATCTGTTACATCTCTACAATGTCCGTAGGCGTGGAAAAGGAGGATCCAGAGACAGATATATGATTTAAATAACCCATTGGATCGATTGAGGAGTGAATCTCTTTGGAAATAGTTTCTGCAACTGAGCAATAATATTCATTGATAACGTTACTTTCTAAATTTGTTTTAACCGGAGTGGAGTTGCTTTTACCTTTTAAGTAATTTATAATTGCCCAGTTTTTTTTTGTTTATGTCTTGCATTTTCTATTTTGTAACTATATTGTAGTTGTTCAGTAGCTCTCAAGGTTTTTCTATAAATGGACCTATATTTGTTGTAAAAGGAATTGAAGGTTTTACTGTCACTGACAATTTTCCTGATCGAATAAAGGGATCGTAGATTTTTTGCAGATATTTTGATACCTTTTGTTAACCAGGGTGTTTGAGCTTCATTCTTGATTCTCTCTTGTTGAATACAATAGAAAGTATCGAGTGGAATTTGGTCAAAGGGTCATTGAAAGTCATTGCTTCATTCAAGTCGGGGAAAATGCAATTATTTCCGAATAAATCAAAGTTTTTTTTAAAATATTCTTTTAATACATTTTTTACATGTAGGTATTCCAAATATTTGAGGTACTTGACACAAGATTGCTTCATGATCTGAAAGGCCTGCATTTATGACGTCACATTTGAGATTTTCCATATTAGAACAAACATAATCAATAATTGCACTAGAAAATGTTGAGTGTCGTGTTGGCAATTCAACGTGCATCTCTAAATTGAAGCTAATTAACAGATTTTCGAGCGATTTTGTGGACATTGAAGCTTTGTCTTTGAAATGAATATTAAAATCTCCAGTGAGTAACGAAATCCTAGTTTTTGGGGATCTCTCGGAAAACAAAATTCCAATCCAAATATTTTTTTGAATAGAATGAAACAGAGTGGCCTGACTTTGAATACTGAAGAATTAAAATTCGGTGTGGATTTTTTTTAACATGTTACGAACGAACCTATGGATTCAAAAAAGATGCAAGTAATTCGAGGAATGCATTTCCTGAAAGATTCCTGCGAGTTGCTAGCAGTGGTATTTGGGTGGAAATATTTCACTATTACATATTTGAACAAACTTTCAAGATCGAACCTGATCATCGACCATTGATTGGCTTGTTGATAAAACCACTCGATGAATTATCCCCCCGGATTCAACGTCTAACATGGAGACCAATTCACGCTAATGTATGTTCCAGGCAAAAATATGTATGTATCAGATACATAAAATCGGGACCCGATTTCTGATGTTATAAATACTGAATACTTAGGGGATAACCCGAAGTGTATTCAATCCTACGTCAAAGAAATATGAAAAAATAATACAAAAAGCCATTATTGGAGACACAATTTATATTTCATGAAAGAGTCAAAAACCTCTCTGATACTGTGTTCAATGATGATGAAATGGACTTGTTGAAACTAGGTCTCAAATTTGCTATGGAATCTGACTTCTCTGAGAGAAAACTTTTAGAGTTTGCTGTTGGTATAGAAGTTATCTTAGAATATTCAACCAGAGATTATGATCAAAGAAAGACTATTCGCAATGATATCCAGAATATTTTATATAAAAGTGAACGTCAAAGACGTGATACCAACCATCACAACCGGAAATATTATCTCTTAGTACTTGAAAGCATTCAATGCAAAATAAAAGATCACATCTTGATTATTTCAAAAGCAGACAAAGGTAATTGTTTGGTAATTCCCAACAAGATTGATTACATAAATAAAGTTGAAACTTTTCTAAATACACATGAATTTAAAATCTCACCTACAAACCCCCTCAACAAGTTCATTAAAGAAATTAAAACGTATATCAATTTAAAAAACGATTTCTTGTTAGAATATTCTGCTCTCTACTCTTCAATTTCTAGCAATCCGGTTATGCCAAGGTTATACGGACTCCCAAAGATCCACAAGATCGATACCCAAATTATACCAGTAGTAAGCTTCACCAACACCAGTATCAACTTTAGCCTCTTTCACTTACAATATTATTAAAGATTTAACAATATTCAAATCCACATACTCTGTTAGTAATAGCCTAGATCTAATACAGAGAGTCAACAACGTAGATTTACCAGCTAAGAACTGCTTGATGATATCTTTCGATGTATCCAACCTTTTCACTTCAGTCCCAAAATCTGAAACACTGCCCTCAGTCAAGGAAATCCTAAATCTATCTAATATCGATGATGACTGTACGACCCACATTTTGACTCTTCTCAATTTTTGTCTTTCACAGGTTTTTTTCGTTTTTAATAACAAATATTATCAGCAACCAGAAGGCCTTGCTATGGGAAGTTGCTTATCACCTTTCCCAGCAGATATTTTCATGAATAATTAGGAAAACAGGTTTATTGTCACTGAAAACAACCCTGAAATCTTATACTGGTACAGGTACGTTGATGATTGTCTAGTCTTTCTCAAAGGCAACGAAGATACTGCGGTTAGTCTCTTGAATAAAATCAATTCCATACACCCTAGTATCGAATTTATTCTTGAAATTGAAGAAAATAATAAATTGAATTTTTTAGATCTATCTATTCACAAAAATTGTAACATCTTGAATTTCAGCATTTATAGGAAACCAACACAGACTGACCATGTCATACCAAACTTTTCAAATCATCCACATCAACACAAAATGGCTGCTTTCAATGGCTATATACACGGACTTTTAAACACATCTCTCTACAATCAATTACCGAGCACAAATAGCTTCCAATAACAACTACAACCCTAACTTGATTAATTCTCTCATTCAGAAAATCAAAAACAAAAAAGAATTAAATCCAGCATTTCCAAAAACTGAACCTACAATATTTATTTCCCGTCCTTTCGTAAATGATCACATTTCAAATGAAATTGGAATTTCATGGAACGCAAGGGTGGCCTGACCACAAACGTAAGCTAACAGGTGATATCAAAAAAATTTGGCCAATACGAAATGACATTATGCAAGAAATGAACACAATACTCCATATATTATCTCGGGGTATGAGCAGAAATCGGTATCAAATTGCACTATTTATCAAAAATACTCAAAGGGAAATCAAAGGAAACCCCTGATAGTTTGGAAAATTCTAATATTATGGTTCTGGTGGACTATTTTAGTAAATTGGCAATAGTCAACAAATTGACAAATGAAACGGCAATAACTGTTATTTCTACCCTAAAAAATATTTCTGCTATACATGGATTGTCGCTTGAAATTTTTTCCGACAATGGCCCACCGTTCAAAGCTCATATATTCATAAAATGTAAAAAAAAACTCTCGGGACACCCGGATGGAACGAAGTTCCTTTCGATTAATCAGTGAAGGAGTTGTAATAATTTTTTTTTTTTTAAGTTATAATAATATTTTTATATATATATATATATATATATATATATATATATATTTATTTATATATATATTTATATATATATATATATATATATATATATTTATATATATATATATATATATATATATATATACACTCTGTCTGTCTTTTTTTTCTTACACGTCATATATGCGCAAGACTTTGTAAAACAACAGAGTGTATATATATATATATATATATATATATATATATATATATATATACTCTCTCGACTTCGTTAACACAACAACGTGTAGGTTAGAACACGCACGGAAAATTGATATTGTAATATTAAAATATAATTTGCTTTTAAATTTATTAAAGTTATGACGCGTACACTTGCTAAACACACAATAGTGGAGAGATTATAACGCGTATGACTTGGTTAGCACAATAGTAAAGACAAGTTATAATGCGTACTTTCTAAAAATACATAAGCATTTATTATTGTCTATATTAAATCTCTACTTACCTAACTCCATCAGCAATATCCGGAATTTGTGCAGAAACACTGTCAGGATTCATAATTGTTATTATTTTTTATTATTTATTATATACAAAAAACCTTTATACACTCAACAAAAATAATCGTCGCGACACCACACTGTTCAATGTGAAATAGAAAGACGAAACGAAAATAACTGGCTTGCTTTCTATGAGAGAGAGAGAGAGACAGACAGAGAAACACGCGCACGCCGCACGGCTTATAACCATAGCGAAAGTCTCGTTACAACTTTTGGTCTTAATTCATTCCGTCTAGCCGTCTTTCACAACGCGCGATAAGGAACTACGTTCCAAAAATATGATATTGTTGTTCCCCGGCAACGTTCGAATGGCATGGTGGAGCGAATGATACAAACAGCGAAAAAATTGTTGAAAAAAGCATTGTCTATTTTCGGCAATAATGAATTATAACACAATACCACAACAGGACTTAACCTGTCCCAATGATCTTATCATGGAATGGAAATCAAATTGAGGTCGATACTCCCAGTAGCGAAGTTTCCAATCCAAAATTTCCATTGGTAGACAGACAAAACTTGCAGTAAAAATATCATGATGTGGGAACTAAGAAGCTACCTGAGCTTATGTTGCCTGTATTGATTTTTTTTTTGTGAATGGGAACCTGGTATTGTACGGAATAAATCCGGCTCAAATGACAATAACGTAACTCACAAGTCATGGGATTTCAAAGTTTTAGCAATCGAATTTCAATTATTTGAATATGTATAATATCGTATAAATGATCTTTCGAAAGCAGATTTTTTTTATTTTTCCGCAATCGAATGCCAAAATGGTTTTTCATCATAATATTGTATATCCACAACAAACACGATGACAGCTCAATTTGCAATTGTCACATACTAAACATACACACGCTACAGTTGCGAAGTCTCCTTGACTCGTATCAGAAATCAAATGGAGAGTTCAAAATCACCGACACTGAATAACATTTGCTACGTCAAATTTGATTCTGCAACCATACTCCTCGAAAATTATGAAGATTATCTGGCATCCGGTCCAATCCTCGTGCACCATACTTCTTGAGTTGAAATTTCACTCACGACCGTGAGCTATACAATACGGTCCAATGAATTACAAACAAATTAACTCTCCAATACTTTAGTTTCCGATCTTTCGTTATTGGAACTGGATTCAATCAGTCGCCCCGATTTAGCGTCCCACCACATGGCTGGATTCTAACTTTTCATTGTCAATTATTTATAATTTTCGAGGAAGCTTTTTCTAACATAATGAATTGGATCAATTGAGCACTGTTATCCAACAACTTATATTTTATTGATAACGTTGTTTTTCTGGGGGCGACAGTTATAAATCAGATGGTATCTAAGCAGGAGGCACTATTTTCATACTGAAAATTGGAAATTCCAAATCAAAATCGACTTTTTTCGCAATTTTACTCCGAGATGTTCATATTGTTGTTTGATATTGTTTATATTTTCTAATGAATGCATATTTTTTGTTTATCCTTTGTATAGTTCGTTTGTTTTATCGAGGTGGCTATTTGATAGCAGTTCATCTGCCAATGCATTCATCATTGTACTTCTGAGAGTCCAATAAAAACTGCGCAATCTGTATCCACAGACCAAGCCTTATACGTTGGGTAAAATCAGCCTCTCTAAGTTGCCATTTTTTACATGTAAAAAAACAACGCTTAATGGATCACTCATGCGTACTTTTGTCTGTCAGTCTATTGAAACCCCTGTAGCGTTAGAAAATGGTACTGCATACCCAGTGGAAGTTGGGGGGTGAAATCTCCAATATTCCACACTGAATTTAAATTACTGCCACAATTTTTACCTGCTTCTTTTCATGGTTTCATAAAAACACAAATCTGACTAACTTAAATATTCTCGTCACCCCGATTACAGCGGCTTTTCCGCCAACACCTCGTGAAAACTTTTAATTCTGCTGTTCAGGTGGTTTCCCGTACGTCGAGATACCTAATCTCCTCATCGTCTCTTCCAATCCATATTCATGAATTTATAATGCCTTAAAGGGAAACGTAGCCGAGATTTCCTTCGAAAGGTGTCAAGCTCTAAATCTGAACTCATTTCAGTGAATTAACTGGTGAGATGGCTCCACGAAAAATAAAAATATAGCTGCTTTTCAAGATATTATGTTTTGATTTTTTAACGATGTACTCACTCACATCTTATTCTGGAGTTTCGTACAAAAAAATTGAAAAAAGAACTGAAAAGTTGAAAAAAATAAAAATAAAGTCATTGACCATAAAATTTTCTCTTATGTAAAAAATCGAGGGAAGTTCTTTACTCACTTTTCATAATGATATTAGGATATCAGCACCCCACGCTTTTTTAACACAAGAGAAAAGTTTTGCTAAATGACTTTATTAATATTATTTTCAACTTCTTAGTCCTTATTGCTTTATGAGCGTTTTTTTATTTTTTAAACTATAATTTTATTTTTAACTTTTCAGTCCATATTGCTGCAAAAGACTAGAAAAACTCGATTAATTCATCTACATGAGATGGAAGTTATTACTAAATTGTGGCGCATGTGCTGAGAATGACCAGTGCATTCGCCATTGAAATGAAAATTATGCTGAGAACGATCAGTGAATTCCCCATATCTTTAACTCGGGTCTCCTATCACTATTACTAGAATTCCAGGGCCGACATTCAAAAGACGCACCAGATCTGATTTGGCTCCTGAACTGAAGCAAAATTGCGAGCACTTCACCTTCTAACATGTATGACAGTTATTCAAATTTGTTCGGAATTTTGATATTTTGAGTATTTTTTCAAGTTGAGGCGAAAGGTTACCTTCAGGCACTGGGAATGTAGGGAATATCTCCTTCTGCCATTCGGGAGGAATATGCTCACTTGAGCCTTCATTCTCTTTGGTTACAGCTGGGATTTTGATCGGGTCATCTCCATTGGAGGCAAGCAAAGTTCCCAGTACTTCCAGTAAATCGGCTCTCGAGAGAAAACCGATCCCTGCAAGCACCGATTCCTTGCAATTTACAGCGGGTTGTCGATTTCTACTAGGTTGATTGTAGGTTCAATCTCCAATTGGGAATGCACTGGGGGTTCGTTCTCCACTCTTCGAGGGTACAAAGCCTCTTTCGGAGTTGATAACGCTTTCAAATCACTAACTTTGATATGTAAATTATTGTTTTCTGGCGATCTTGGTGAGAATACCAGGTCAAAGCTATGGAGTTATCATATTGTCATCGGTTCTTAATACGTTTGCAAAATTTCAAATAATTCGGACGTCTGGAAGTGGGTGAAAATTGATTTACCATTACTGACATTCATACACACATACATACAAGTGAAGCTAATAAAGCTTGTATATAAAAAAAGGAAGCCTTTCAAGATCACTCACATATCCCTACGTCTGTCTATCTACCAGAGCCATACTGTTCACAGAAAAATATTGAAAATCCATCCATATTGGACCTATAGAGAGGACACGTAGCCATATTATCATTTCTGTTCAACAAAACCCAAGAAGCTTCTCCATTTTTGTTCATGCATGAGGATGCACTGTTTGTGTCAATATATGTTCGGCCAATTTTGATCTTCTTATTTCTCTATTTTCTATATAATTTTTTTGTTCAGATTCTCTTATTTTCGAATGTCTTCACGTTTCTTTCGTGTAAGTTTCACCACAAGCACATGTACATATTTTTTAATTTTTGTTTCTCCGTTTCTTGGTTTTGTTCGGATTAATTTCGATGCCAAGGTAATATGGGTTTTGAGTACCGTTCTAAAATTGAATGTGTTGCCAATTCTTTAAAATTTCTAAGAAAGACCAGGAATGTATGGAATTATATTTGTTGATAAAGGTTGTTGTTGAGGGTCTTGGTGTTGTTGAGGCCTTGGAGTTATTGAGTTATGACACTTTTTTCGATACTCATTTGGTGATTTGAACTTTAAGTGTGTGTCTCTTTCCTGCAAACAGCAGTTCAAAAAAGATCTGAATATTTTTTGTATCGGTACATTAGATGGTTGTTATTCTATATTTTTATCGTCGGTTCTTTCTTATTGATATAACTGAAAAAGTTTTTGATTCTTATAGAAATATCATCGGCATATTCCCATCAAACAATGGGAATAGTGGGAATTGCATGCCGCAGTTTTGTTGATAAAATTCATTTTCCAATTGAAAATAAGTAGTGCTAAAAGATACTTCCAACACATCCATTATGTTATTCACATTCAATTATTATTCCGAGTGTTTTTTTTAACAGTTACATTTGGAAATGAGCTCACCACATCAAAACTCATCATATTGTCGTTTTGCCTAAAACTTGTATTACGTAATTTTTCAAGAAAACGGTGTGTATTTCGAAAATAGCTGTCTTTCATTCCGTCCGAAGGATTGCTACATTTCAGAAGATACTCTGCCAAATGTTTACAGGGCGATCCAATTGAACTAACAATTAGCTTCAATGGAATATTTGGTTTGTGAATCTTTGGGGGTTTGATGTATGGAGTGACAGTACTTTCCTGACCTTCCTTTTGATTTCTGACGTGGAATCTTTCTCCATTTTGGTGTATTTAGATGAATCATTTACAATATCTAAGAGTTTGTCGTGCGATCATTTCATCAGCAGGTAAACTTTTGATTGAATTATAATTTTTCAAGGAAGTATTTTTTGTTTTAAGAATTTCCAATTTAAATTTTATTGTGAAACATTTTAGGCAAATCATTTCAGACGATACGTTACTGACAAATTTGAAATTTTCTTAGTTTAATTTTGAATTCAGTGTCTAGGCAACTCTAGTAATTTGACTTTCTTGGATTTGTTTGAAAATATGAACTGGATGTTCATGAAATCAGATGTGGAATCATCACTATCTTCCATCGTTCAAAATAACCTTTTGTGGGGTATTTATGTTGAAAAGGAAAACATTCTCAATTAAATAATGAATACAATGTTTTTTCTGAGAATTGAGAAAATCCACGATAAAAAAATTTTTCGTGGATTTTTCAATTCATAGACAAATATTTCTATCCATTATTCAATTGGGAATTGACTGGTACCCACTTGTTTTCATCTCTAACAGTTATGTTCTGTCTTTTTACTGTTTGTTGAGCCAGTTCCGTCGTTCGTAAATTAGCCTCGGTGGTTTGCATTTAATGTCATTTTCAGTACCTACACGGTGACCCAGGGGTGCGTGCAAGCTCCACAACTTTTTCATATCTAAGCTATCGACTTGATTTTTTCCAAACGATAGGCACATTTCAAAAATATTTATATTCATACACAGCGTGTCCCAAAGTAAGATACACAACTAAGTTCTGTTTCTTTGAATGGCATCCCCACGTTTTGTTACATTTTTGGATTCGCCAATGAATTGTCGATATAACGCACCCGGGTTTCTTATTTGCAATAGTTTTTGACTTGTGTCAGTGTATGTGTCAAAATAAAGTCGTGCAGAACATTTCAAGATAACTCTACCAGCGCACCTTTTGAGATGTAACTGGGAGTCGATGTTCCATCGTCTACTATGTTGTTTTTGAAAATGACAAATAACAAATGGCAATAAGTCGACTTTTTCCAATGCAACACCTTATATTTCAAGGGCTTCCGGCCGAAGTTTGGTTTGTGTGGTCTACTTTGTGAAATTTGCGAGATTTGTTGCAAACTAAAAAATGTTGATGATTTTTTTGAAAAATAATCGAGTTGGCCGTTGTCGAAAAATTTGGCACATCCATACAATTCTGAAAAGAATATGTTTCAACAAATGAAATTTTAATAGAAACAGGAGTACATCACGAAAGAAATAATTCTAGTAATCTTTACAAGAACAGGAAATAATGATTAATAGGAAACAATTTGGAAATTTTGAGGAAAGACTATTTATAAATGCTCGAATGGGTCACTATCATGTTCCAGACAATCTGCTAGTCTTCTAGTAAATGAGCCCCAAACTCTAGCAAGCATGGCTTCATCAGTAGAACGGAAGGCTTCCGTTCCATTTTATATCATCTGCCGTTGTTGGACGTTCTCTGAAAGCACTTTCCCCCACATACTCCTAAAGAAAAAATATATAGGGGTTTGTTTTGGGGATCGCGCGGACCAAGGAAGCGTACCTCCCCTGCCTATCCAACGGTTAGGATAGGATTGATCTGAAAATTCTTGCACTATCCTATGGTCATGCACTGCAATGACCATCGTGTTGCAACCATGTGGTCCTTCTGGTGTTCAAATCCACTTCTTCCAACTGAAACAAGTTAATTATTGTAATAGAATGCCCAGACTATTCAGTGAAGAGTGGTGTGGAGTTCTTTGGACCGCCTTGCTAGTTTACAATTTATTTATGTTTCAAGCAATGTTCTACAAGGAATTGTAAATTTGAATGGACGCCAGAATTTTTGTTCAATTAGGATAAAAATTCAAACTCCCTTGCCGATAATAGTAACAAATCAAATAATGTTTCCTTCTGTAAATCACTACAACAATGAAACAAATACCAAACCTATATCAGTCTATTAACAAATGTACAAGAGTCTGCTATATAACAAATATTCACAATTTCGAGTTTCCGAAGAGTATTGCTGAACCTGTCGGTTTCATCGATGACGATGTACCTCTGATTGAGTGTTGTGTAGCTCGTAGCTAGATTAGCGTAGTCGTGTGGCTTGCAATCAGGGGGTACTTACGGCTGTTGGGCGACCGATCAGGTGGAACAGACAAGCATCAGCTTCTTGTCTATGGAATGATTGTTCTCAGTAATACAACATGAAGAACAATATTGTTCGTGTCAGAATTTGTCTTTACCAAAACATTCAAATTTTCGAAATTTGGAATTTTTCAGTACACTCTTCAAAGCATTGTTGTTACAGTTGGGTATAAACTCATTGAAAGAAGGTTGCTTGAAATTATTTGAACATGCAAATCAGCTTGTGCTGAGATTTGTCATTAATATTCAATACTGAAATTGAAGATTCTAGATTAAATTTTGATTAAGACGAAATTGATCTTTGCTCTATACAAAAAAAAGTTGTTCTGATCTTGATCAGCCAAGTTATTTTCATAGAATAAAAATCAGAATTCAGCACAATTCAGTTTTAAGAATTTAATATTTGAAAGTGACTTCAATTGCAATGATATTCAGAGAAAGTGTATAAGAATTATCTTTGACCAATCGTCGAATACTTCTCCATAAAGTTTCCTATAGAATGAAAGATTATTTCAAATTCCAAGGATCAAATACATACATGTATATATGATCGCTTCACCTGGTCAGAAGCAAAAATCACAGCTCTCAATAATTATCACCAAATCAGGAATTATACAAAAAAAAAACATCCTCAAGACCATGGAAAATATATATTATTCAACTATATCACATGCTTCTTATGATTGACACCAAAAATATATCCAAATACAGTGTAAGTGATACCACAATACTTGAGAAACCCTCTTGAACCCCAATGAACCCTTGTCAGAGAAAGCAATAATAACAGATGAGACTGAACACTGATATCGTGATTCAGTTCAATACGTTACATGTGATATTCATAATTCCACGTGAACTCATTTGACAAATAAATGTGGTACTACACTGGAATCCATTATCTGCTTGACCCAAATAAATCCAATCGAGGTTTACTGGGCAACATATAAAGATCAATTCAGATAACGGGAGAAATATTGTATCATATTAAATGTGGCCAAAAATATGCATACGTACCTCGATACCACACAATAACTCACTGCTTTGAAATTACTTCCGCAGAAGAAAGGAAGATGATCTAATTCATTAGTTATTTCAACATGAAAAAAATTATATTTCTTTACTCAATGGCTGACGAGCTTCAGAACACACGATATCTCTATCAAAGATGGATCGCTAAGGGTGCCGAGAATCGCACGCTCATTCTTTTAATACGATCACCCTGTCAAATGCTTCGCGTTCGCTCATCTTCTTTTCAACTTAAATGCTGTTCGCCGGTAGATGGCGCTAGGATTCTCAATAGTGATTCTTAGATTGCAGTTAATGAAATAACTTGAGCTACACTCAATTGTTTTGTATCTCTGAGTATATCAATAAGAAATGTAACAGATATATCGTCACACATCCCCCCCCTCTTGAGTAGTTCTTCAGTTCTTTGTTTCGACGGTTCTTCATTATATTTTTTCCCGTGGTGCATGAGAGGGGGTTCTTTCAGCGCACCCATCGTATTCGTTTGATCCAGTCCCGTACGCAGCCTCGGATGGCTGATTTTGTCGCTCCGAGTGCATGTTCTGGGTCAATATATGGAGTTGATGAGCCCATCCTGGCTGAATCAGCTTTTTCATTGCTTTCGACCACAGTGTCTCAGAACCACATCTGATAGATATTCTGAAAGGACCCTCACTCGAAAGAAAAAATCTGAAATTGAAAATTTGCAATTCTATTCAGATAGGTATTTGATTTTCTATTTCAGTCTTGAGAAATCATATAAATGAATGAGGCAAAGAAGAATGTTTTATGAACATCCTGTTCATATTTTCAAACAAATCAATGAGCGGATTCGTTGTCTGAAACTGAAATGATTGCTCTAGAGCTTGTATGATGAGCGGAATTCATTATAGAGTTAGTTAAATTACCTTTGGTGACTAGAAATAATTGGTTTTATTTTTGATAAAACTACCCAGCAATTCATATAGCATAGTTTTCTTTCTCTCACTCTGGCCAAGCACCCCTTTTCCGTTCTTTTTGCATAAGAAAAAAAAAACGTTATACTCAAATTCGACCTCGAAATTTGACTCTCATCGCACTTCAAGAACATCAACAATACTTGGTCACGTATAAGTGAAGCTACGAAAATTCCATTATCTCAGTTAAGGAAGAAAAATTATTCATTAATGAAATGGAGATTTCCGTTGCTAGTGAGTTCGCGAATAAGTCAAATGAGGATATGCAAAAAAGGGTCAGAAGCGTCAGTATCGACGTTCATAAGGCCGCACACGTACTACGATTCCCTTATTATGTTCGGCAAAAGCCAAGAATGGTGATGGCAACGCTCGAGTTCTTCGTTCACTGAATATCTCGGCTATTAAGTATTTCCTTCCTATGACTGAATTTTGCGAAAATACATTTATTCCACCAAACATTCAAAATAATGCTCATTGCGTTCCACCGAAATGTTGTTAAATCATACAGTGCTTTCGTAAAGTACTGAATAAATTCATTTTCAGCCAAACTATGCATTCCTGAAGAATCTCCTGAAACATGTCGATTTTCAATCTCAATTTTCCACCTTTAATAAATACGCCGGACAATTTTTCAAATGGAACACCCTATATATTGTTGTATTTTTGGAATCTCCATGGAAAGCTGATTTCAAAAATATAGGGTTTGTATACAGTGCGTCCGTTGAATTCAGTGAGCTCGTGAAGTAGTGGATAAGTTCCTAAAACATCAAAGGAATAATTTCTGGAGAGAACGCTCGAAGCCGTCGAATTTTATTTTCGTTTGGGCATTTTTTCAAATCTGGTTAATGCATACAGAATGATTCGTGTAGGAGAAAAGACGTCATCGGTATTCTTTCAATGGCAACTCCATTTTTCATTACGGAATGTGGTTATTATGAGTATGGGTGAAATGAAAATAAAATAAGAAAAACTATTTTGAAATATGAAAATACTAAATTGATGGCAATGATAGCTTCAAACAACGATCAAATTGAATGTTCAAATTGTGGATCCTTCGCTATATGACTCTTACCATTACTTGACAATAGCTATAGCGACCAGAATTTTGTTTTTATTGCTGAATAGTTTCTGTGAAGTTATTTCTCTACTATCGGCAACCTATTAACCAAAGCATGGTGAGCAAAGTTGAGTCGAAATACCGTGAATTTGGGCATGTCCGCGATCTTCTTACATCTGGTCGACCCTCACCAGAAGACGTTCAGCTCAATGTTGTGTTGGCAGTGCATGAAAATCCTCACACAACCAATTGGCCTCTGATTTCAATATGGCAGCGTCTACAGTCCACAAAATTCTGAGAGAAGCAAAGCACCATCCTTATGCAATGATGATAATAATTTTGTAAAAAATATAATTTTTTCTGACGAGGCTACGTTTGTTTTGAACGGCCACGTCAATAGGCAAAATTGCCGTTATCGGGCTACCAATAATCCCCGATGGATGATGGAGTATCACACTCAAAATCCACAGAAAGTGAATATATGGTGTGGCATAGTCGACGGAAGAATTCTGGGTCCCAATTTCTTTGACGTGAACCTGACTGGTGCAATATATTTGGATTTTCTCCGATTCGATCTCATTCCTGCACTAATAGCTTTGTATCCAGATCTGGAAGAACCTGATCTTCCGAAAACTGATTTATCCTTCCAACAAGATGGTGCAACTCCCCATTATGCACCAGCTGTCCGCGACTATTTGGATGTGGTGTTTCCGAATCGTTGGATAGGGAGAAAGGGATCGATTGAGTGGCCAGCTATATCTCCAGATTTGACACCACTTGATTACAACTCGTGGGGATACTTGAAGAGTGAAGTGTATGTTAATAGGCCCGATAATTTAGGAGATTTAAAAGCAATAATTCATCATCAGATACAATGTATACCTCCTGACGTTATTGACAATGTTCAAAAATAATTTATTGGCTACTGTCAGATAGCAAACGGTGCACAATTTGAACCCTCAATTTGATCGTTGTTTGAAGCTATCATTGCCATTAAATTAAGCATTTTCATATTTCAAAATAGTTTTTCTCACTTTATTTTCATTTCAGCCATACTCATAATCACCTTTTCACATACCGTAATTGGAGATTTAAAAGCAATAATTCATCATCAGATACAATGTATACCTCCTGACGTTATTGACAATGTTCAAAAATAATTTATTGGCTACTGTCAGATAGCAAACGGTGCACAATTTGAACCCTCAATTTGATCGATGTTTGAAGCTATCATTGCCATTAAATTAAGCATTTTCATATTTCAAAATAGTTTTTCTCACTTTATTTTCATTTCAGCCATACTCATAATCACCTTTTCACATACCGTAATGAAAAATGGAGTTGCCAATAAAAAAATACCGAAAACGTCATTCCTCCTACACGAATCATTCTGTATGTATCAATTTAATTTGAAAGAATGCCCAGATGAAAATAAAATTCGACGGCTCTACTTTACGAGAGCACTGAATTAAACGGACGCACTGTATACAAATCCTATGTGTGATATATTTTAGGAATCAGCTTTCCATGGAGATTCCAAAAATTGAATAATAAATATGGTGTTTCATTTGAAATTTTTTTCGCGGACTTCATTAGTCAAACGTGGAACAGCCTGTATATTTAATTTTCCCTTATAAATGTGGCAAATTAAAAATCGACTCGTTTCAGAAGATTCCTCGGAAATGGATAGTTTGGCTAAAAATGAATTTATTCAGTACTGTACGAAAGCACTGTACATGTAATAAATAATTCCATACAACATGTACTTCGCAATGTTATCGATTGATTATTCATATGCTTGAAGAAATAAAAAAAAGTTGTAATTGAAAAGTTGCATCTGTAAGTCTGGTTGCAACGACAAAGGTTTTCGTTTTCCAGGTAGCTGCTTTTTTTACAGAAATAAACTTTTTTTAAATATTTCCTTATCAAAAACGTTATTGTGAACGTATGACGTGAAACTTCTTTGGGCGCGAAGAGAGTAAAATTTGAGTGCAACGTTTCCGTGTAATGTTTCAAATAAAACGTTTCTGCTGCGCTGGACCTGAGATCTGAAATTTTCACAGCGTACTTCTTCAATGACATAGATAACCAGTAAGAATTTTTTTTTATTTTCCTCTCCTAAGGGCCTAGAGGAAGTTTGTTATGGACATTGGTATTTGGGTTATGCTTCACAAAAAAGGAATACCTATTTAAGGGTTTTTGAAAATTCAACCCTGAATGGGGGCTGAAATTTCGTATAGAAGTACCATTCGTTTTCAAGTTATAGACATAAAAACTGGTATTTGTATCAATTTACTTCTGAACTGAAACTTCAACAAACAATGTTAATAAAGCCATCGAAATTGTTCATTGAAAGAACAAGGGAATGGATAATGAGAATAAATATGAAAAGAATGTCAGGGATTCTAGATCATATTAATTTTTTCGAATGAATTATTGAAATGTCTGAATTTTTTTGAATTCGAAATTAAGACATTTTTCAAATATGTTTTTAACTTCATGCATATTTTGAACGGATAATGGAATTGATCAGTTTGATAACAATATCTACGCTCTTAAACGAGGTCCTGTGATGTTTTCAGCTACTAATCTTTGAGACAAATCATTAGAAAACGCATCTCTTATTATGAAACAGAATATATCACAGAGAGTATCGCCAATAGGTAAATAAAATCCTGAGGGGTTAAAACTACCCTTGGAATATTCGATAATTTTTCATCGATAAAACTGTTGATTTTATCAAAAAGTGGCAATATTTATCACCTAATTTCATGTTTCTCATGAGAATACATTATTTTCATGTCTAAATTCTAGACCCCCAGCTGGTTAGAGCCACTCCAATGATGAAATAAGTTATATCCCAAGAAGCATCGGGAATGGGAGCATGAAATCTTGATTAGGAATTACATTCCAGAGGTAGATACGTTATAAAGGAGGTTTTTCCAAATTCAAATCCCAAGGGGTTAAAAGTTCCCCCTGAATATTTGAATGATTCCAATCTATAGAACTGTCCAATTAAAATAAAAACGGCAAAATACGTGATTTCTATTTATGTTTTGCTTGAGAATACCTGAATTTTCTGAAGTCTGAATTTTCCACCCCAGAAGGTAAAATCATGAAACAGGTTATATCTCGGGTATCAGTAACCAGAGAATGAAATTTTGAAAGAGGATCACATTCCAGAGGTAGCTACATACTGAGAAAATTCGAATCCAAAGAGTATGAAACTATCCCCTGAATATTTGAGTAGTTTTTATCTTCAAAATCTTATTTTTTGGAATGTACTGTTCTCTTGCAGAATTTCAACTTGATACATGGAAAAGTTGTGGGTCAATACATAAAGTATATATAATTTATTCATTCTTACATTTAGTACACCATTCAACAGCCGAAGCCATCCACAGAATGCGAAAACTATACATTCAAAGCATAAAGTAAGGTCATATACAGATAATACAAATATACAGACATATTTTACAGAGATAAATCCGATTTCTTTCCCCAGATCTTTGAATTTTTCCATTTTTTGCAAGATGTTTCCATTTATTGTATGAAGATATTCAGTGGGTGATTTTTTGCGATTGAAGAAGCCAAGATTACATTCTTGGATGTCTCTTTGAGGCACCTGCAGTCATTTAAACAGGAAATCTCACGAAATAACTCAAAATCATTTGCATATGGAAGATTGTCACAGGCTTAGCCAAAGCATATATCATTTATAAATATAAAAAATAAGTAATAAAAAACTTTTTGAAGACAAGCTGTTATTTAAGCCGTGTACTGAAACGTATAAAATGAATTTAAGTCATAGCTGACAATGATTTAATTATTTATTGTTGAATTATTTGGTTTCAAAAAGCTTGTCGTGCAAAGTGTCCATAAAAGTAGGTACCAATTGATTCAATTGGGCAGTGATTAGTTGGTAAGTAAGAACTTGTCGAAGTATTTGATTTTTACAAAGTATTCCTGGAAGTAGATACTAATTAATTTCATTGGACAATGAATAGTTGGTAAGTATTAACTTGTCGAAGTAATAATTCCATTACAATTCGCGCGACAAGCTTTTCAATACCAAATAATTCAACAAAATTATTAAATCATTGTCAGCGATGACTTGAATTTATTTTATACGATTTAATACACGGCTTAAAGGAAAGGTTGTCTTCAAATAGATTTTTATTTTTTGCTTTCTAGTTATCTGACCTTAATCACAAAACTCATCCGTCAACGTGAAGTCGCCATCTTGAATTGTTGGATTTTGACAGGAATTCATAATCTCCGAATCTGAAAACCTCCTCATACCAAATTTGAATGAAATATGACCATAATCAGAAATCTAGTCCTCCATATTGAGGCCGCCATTTTGAATTATTGAAATTTCATAATCTCCGACCCCGAAAACCCCCACATACCAATTTTGAATCAAATCGGACCATAATCACAAAAATCGCCCGCCATCTTGGAGCCGCCATCTTGAATTCATGAATTTTGACGAAAATTTTATAATTTCCGACCCCGAAAACCCCCACATTCCAATTTTGATCGAATCGGACCATAATCACAAAACTCGTCCGCCATCTTGGAACAGCCATCTTGAATTTAGGAATTTTGACTAAAAATGTACGATCTCCGACCCCAAACACCCCTACATACCAATTAAATCAGACAATAATTACAAATCTCCTCCGCCATCTTGGAGCTGCCATTTGGGTTTCTCTATAACAAAAACTCGATAATGCATTGTCATCGTAGTTATGAACATCTGCCAAATTTCAAATCAATCGGACGACTAGAAGAATTGACCCTGCGAACGAACGAACGAACGAACGAACGAACGAACGAACGAACGAACGAACGAACGAACGAACGAACGAACGAACGAACGAACGAACGAACGAACGAACGAACGAACGAACGAACGAACGAACGAACGAACGAACGAACGAACGAACGGAACGAACGAACGAACGAACGAACGAACGAACGAACGAACGAACGAACGAACGAACGAACGAACGAACGAACGAACGAACGAACGAACGAACGAACGAACGAACGAACGAACGAACGAACGAACGAACGAACGAACGAACGAACGAACGAACGAACGAACGAGACGAACGAACGAACGAACGAACGAATCGAACGAACGAACGAACGAACGAACGAACGAACGAACGAACGAACGAACGAACGAACGAACGAACGAACGAACGAACGAACGAACGAACGAACGAACGAACGAACGAACGAACGAACGAACGAACGAACGGACGAACGGACGAACGGACGAACGGACGAACGGACGAACGGACGAACGGACGAACGGACGAACGGACGAACGGACGAACGGACGAACGGACGAACAAGGACGAACGGACGAACGGACGAAGGACGAACGGACGAACGGACGAACGGACGAACGGACGAACGGAACAGAACGGACGAACGGACGAACGGACGAACGGACGAACGACGAACGACGAACGGACGAACGGACGAACGGACGAACGGACGAACGGACGAACGGACGAACGGACGAACGGACGAACGGACGAACGACGAACGGAGAACGGACGAACGGACGAACGGACACGACGAACGGACGAACGGACGAACGGACGAACGGACGAACGGACGAACGGACGAACGGACGAACGAGAACGGACGAACGGACGAACGGACGACGAACGGACGAACGGACGAACGGACGAACGGACGAACGGACGAACGGACGAACGGACGAACGGACGAACGGACGAACGGACGAACGGACGAACGGACGAACGGACGCACGGACGAACGGACGAACGGACGACCGGACGACCGGACGAACGGACGAACGGACGAACAGACGAACGGACGAACGGACGAACGGACGAACGGACGAACGGACGAACGGACGAACGGACGAACGGACGAACGGACGAACGGACGAACGGACGAACGGACGAACGGACGAACGGACGAACGGACGAACGGACGAACGGACGAACGGACGAACGGACGAACGGACGAACGGACGAACGGACGAACGGACGAACGGACGAACGGACGAACGACGAACGGACGAACGGACGAACGGACGAACGAACGAACGGAACGAACGAACGAACGAACGAACGAACGGAACGAACGAACGAACGAACGAACGACGAACGGACGAACGGACAACGACGAACGGACGAACGACGAACGGAACGAACGACGAACGGACGAACGGACGAACGAACGAACGAGACGAACGGACAGACGACGAACGACGAACGAACGAACGAACGGAACGAACGACGAACGAACGAACGGACGAACGGACGAACGGACGAACGGACGAACGGACGGAAACGGACGAACGGACGAGACGAACGGACGAACGGACGAACGAGACGAAACGGACGAACGGACGAACGACGAACGACGAACGGACGAACGGACGAACGGACGAACGGACGAACGGACGAACGGACGAACGGACGAACGGACGAACGGACGAACGGACGAACGGACGAACGGACGAGAAACGGACGAACGGACGAACGGACGAACGGACGAACGGACGAACGGACGAACGGACGACGGACGAACGGACGCGAAACGGACGAACGGACGAACGGACGGAAACGGACGAACGGACGAAACGGACGAACGGACGAACGGACGAACGGACGAACGGACGTACGGACGAAGACGAACGGACGAACGGACGAACGGACGAACGGACGAACGGACGAACGGACGAACGGACGAACGGACGAACGGACGAACGGACGAACGGACGAAAAACGGACGAACGGACGAACGGACGAACGGACGAAACGACGGACGAACGGACGAACGGACGAACGGACGAACGGACGAACGGACGAACGGACGAACGGACGAACGGACGAACGGACGAACGGACGAACGGACGAACGGACGAACGGACGAACGGACGAACGGACGAACGGACGAACGGACGAACGGACGAACGGACGAACGGACGAACGGACGAACGGACGAACGGACGAACGGACGAACGGACGAACGGACGAACGGACGAACGGACGAACGGACGAACGGACGAACGAACGAACGAACGAACTAACAAGTGAAACTAAATAAAAGCTTGTAATAGAAGAGTACGGGATACAGATCCTTCCGGGCCACCAGAGGTAGCAATAATTTCGACAAATTTGAAACCACAGTGTTGAACTTTCGAATCTCTTTCGGTTAGATATTACTATTCAATTGAGAATGTTTCCTTTTTCAACTATAATAAGTGTTGAGTTATCAGTCGAACCAACCGAAATCAGTTTTTTGGGAAGAATACTATGGTCGAGCCTGTCAAAAACACTCTGTTTGAATCTGTATAAATGACATCAACCTGTGAAGACACATCCAAAGCTTCTGCCATACAGTGTGGTCATTTAAGTGCGCAACATATGGGAATTTTTTCAATTAATTGCACAAGCACAATACAAATATTGCCGAAAGTTAGTACATGGGCGAAAATTATATTAGATGCAAGTCAAATAGCATACAGGGAAGGTAAAAAATATAGAAATTGTACAAGAGTAAAGTACCCTCATTTCAGATGATTCAGCAAAATGTTTTTGAGAAAATTTTAGGATTGAAAGTTATGCCCAATTAGCAGAACATGTTCTCCCAAGTTCTTTTTTCTCATTATTAATTTCCCAAATCTTTTTTTTTCACCATAAACACTTTCATAAATTAATCAAAATCAAATCAATTCCACATAAATTCTAGCATATTTGTATTCAGATTTGAATTTTTTTAGGAAATCACAAACGTCATGTTTGTTGCATATTGAAATACTCTAATTTAAAGTGCAATTTTTTTATTTTGAATATTTATTAAAAAACTGATTCTTCATTCTTGAATGATTATATTTCGATTAATAAGTTCATTTGATTTCAAATGCCTCCTCCAAGACCGTTAACGATAGCCGAGAAGGCAGAATTAATTTTATAATGTGGAGTTAAATATAAACCAGTGCGTGAAGCAGCAGATATTTCCAATGAACGACATTCAGACAAACAAATTCACTATTTAACTATAACCAAATTTTTTATTAATTTCAAACAGACATGGTCTTTAGACTGTGAATATGAAAATGAACGTACCAAAACTGTATGTACTGAAGAAAATCAAATAGAAGTACTTCAGGCAGTTGTTGAAAACTCTAGATCCACCCATGGAATTTCTGCTGATATGGGTGTAAAAAAGGTCTGTTAGGAAAATTCTTGAAAAAAAATGTATTTGCACTTTTCAAGAACGAGACTATGCATTGCGGTATGACTTCTGCATGAGGATTCGAAGACAAATAGAAGATCAACGTGATTTTCATAAAAATATTCTTTTTGAGGATGAATCCGCGTTCACAACAAATAGCGTTGTCTCTTCCCAAAAATGTAGGGGGTGATCGGACGAAAATCCAAATTTTGTCATTGCCAATGAAAACCAGTTTTACCAAAAAACGAACGAGTGGTGCGGTATTATTAACGACAAATTAATATGGCTGTTTTTTTTCGCCTAAACATAAATGGTGGTACATATTTATAGTTTTTGGAAAACGAACAGACGGATTTTTTTGATAATATGAGTCTACAAGAACGAAATAAATAATGATTTGTACATGATGAATGTTCCGCTCATTCTGCTGAAATTGTTTCTGAATGGTTAAATGAAGGAAATTTGGTGATAAATGGTTAGTACCAAATACCGATCCATGGTGGCCTCCTCGTTCGCCAGATCTTAGCCCAATATATTTTTTCCATGGATATTCAAAGCAAAAAGTATACAAGGATCGACCATTTAATAATGTTGAGGAGCTTGAAAATTCGATACGATTTCATTGCATAAATATTCCAGCAAATATATTGTGTTGTACTCTCAGTGAATTTTATTATCGGCAATTAGATGCATTGAACGAGAAGGTGGACATACGGAGACGCTTCGAGGAATTTCCTCACACATATTTTCTTTTTCGCATTTTATATATATTTTCTGTTCTAATTCATTTTTATTTTTGAGTTATAATGAAAATGAGCCGATACAAATTGGCAAAACCATCGGCACCACATTAAGATACGTTTAAAACATTTTATTATTGTTTTTGTGATTTGGGTGCATTGAGTACATACATTATGGATACATTGTTTTGTTAAAATCAATTAATATTAATAATAATGTTTACTTTTAACCCTCATTTATTTTTTTCCATGGGTATCCGTGATTATATTAGTAGGATTCCATGTTTGTCGATTAATTTGTACAGTTTTCTAATAAAAATTCAAAATAAAAATTTTGCACTATAAATTAGTTTTTCAATATGCATATCATCATTACTATTGTTTTACCTGGTTGGAAATAATTCAAGCGAAATTTTAAAGTTGTGTTTAATATCGTTGCAACAAACAAAGTTTGTGATTCTCTAAAAAAAAAAAACACAAATATGCTTGAATTCGCACGAAGTTTCGCGAAACTAATTTGATTTTGATCAATTTATGAAAGTGTTTGGGGTGAATATGAAAAAATGTTTCGGATCTTATTGATGTTTTAAAAAAAATCTTGGGAGGCCATGTTTTGGTATTTAAGTATAACTTTCATTTGTTAACAACTTTTCTCATTAACATTTTGATGAATTTTCCGAAATAAGGGCACTTTACTCCTGTATGCTGTTTGAATTGCAACGTTTCTAAGTGCGCACATGCACCAACTCTCGGCAATATTTGTATTTTTGTTGTGTAATTAATTTCACAAATTACCATATGTTGTACACTCAAATGACCACACTGTATATTGAGCAATGCATGTAAGATTACTTGTGGTCGAACGAACCTCAACAAATCCATGCTGATTATTGAGGATCTGACAACTCTCATGTGCATATATAATATCATATAGGACCATTTCGAAGAGTTAACCGAAGTTGCATAGTAAAATGATTGCTCTATAATTGTCAATCATATGTTTGTCTCCCTTTTTGAAGAAATATGGTAAAATATGTCACAGAAAGATTATTCCGATTCGTTAAAACAATATATCGATGGAACTGATGAAACTTTCGAATGAAAATCATTTTGTTGGATCTGAACTAATAGTAAACTCATTGAATAGAAAGTTCCATTATGGAATATACTACATTCATTTGTTTGTAAAAGTTTTGGCATCGTTTAACAAATATTTTCATTGAGTATCTCAACAACTCGAAAATCATACCACAACAACATTTGTTGGGCTCCAATATTTATCTAGAGTTAACCCTTAGGAGAAAGGCGGCCTGAATCGATTTTATCCTTTCCACTATTGTGGCTGATTTTATGGTCTGAAACCGAAGCACTGTAAATATTTGCGTAGGATAAACTTCAGACTTCGAGGAGTTGGCAAGGTTGTTGGTTGGGTGACAGCCAAAGTGGAGAATAAATTTGCAGATGCTGTCGGAAAATAGACATATATTATTTCTGGAATAGACATTTTTATATAGTAAAAAAATAAAGGGTGATTACGGGAAACCAACAGATCTGCAGAAGTTTTTTCAATATTTTACAGGTTGACCGTGAAAAGATATTGGTTTTCAATAGTTACCTGAATAGGTATTATTCAACTATTTTTCTATCAGATATAACTGTATGAGTTCTCAATTGAGAATGGAATAGAAAATAAAATTTTTAGTTTAAAAAATTTTTTCTTTTGAGTTAGAATCCTTTCGAAAAATATATATCAGATATAGTTCAACGTCCAGCGTGGCTCAAGCCGGGAAAGTAGTTGTTTTCTGTTAGATATTCATAAAAATTACTTCGTGGATTTTTAAATTCACCGAAAAATATATCTATTTAATATTCAATTCAGAATGTTTCCCTTTTCAACATATTGTGTACGCCCTCTTATTTGTTAGAGATCCTTGTTTAGTCTTGTCTTAGTCCTAGTCCACAGGTTAGACTGAATGCTTTCCGTGTATTTGAGAGGTTGTGGTTTTTCTTCCCCTATCGTTGTAAACCACGATCTTGACAGGCCTTCGCATTGACACAGTACGTGCACTGACGTTCTCTCGTCTTCCTGGCAAAAACTACAGATGGTTCCTTCTGTAAGTCCGATGATGTTCGTATATTTTTCGAGTCTACAGGGCCCTGTTAGGAAGCCGACTATGATTCCTTTTATTCTGGCTTAGTAGATACTAGGTAAATTTTTGCGTTGGTACTTGAGTGAACTCGCATGTCTCATTTTTGGCGACTTGTTCTATACAGTTCCTGTGATTTGTATTTCATCCATGATCAGATTTTGCATAGTTTTTGCTGTGACTCAAAATGGTTCAGGACCATTTAGAGCACGTCATGCTTGTAGTGGGATTCTTCCCCTTCGATGCTCTCGCAACCTGAGTGTCCAGGAATCCACGCAAGAGTTAGTAAGTAAGTTTTGACTGGCCAGATTTCGTAGAGATCTCAAGCAATCCCAAACGAGTTTTGATTTCACTTGCACGGAACTGATTGCTCGTATAGCCGCTTGGCTGTCGAAGTAGATGGCATGGTCTTCTTCTCTTGCCTAAGTAGCTCTTCTGCGCAGTGGAGTACTGCAGCAATTTCTACCACCGTAAGATTCTTATCTTTAGCTTGGACAATATATATATATATATATATATATATATATATATATAATATATATATATATATATATATATAATGTATTGTCGTGATAGGCTCTTTATTATATTTATATTATGTAAGTTTGTTTCAGTTGATTTCCTTATTTATTTAATAATTTTAAGAATAAATACCTGTCATAACAGAAATGAAACTCCGGCTATGTTGTCTTACCCTCCTTCAACACTCTTTTTACTTCATGCCAGCTCAGTCGGTACGCCTATGAAGTATGAGTCATCTCTATTTTCAACGGCAGGTTCAGTAGTGCCAACTTGGTGCGCTGCTTGATGTCAAAGGTGCTTTTTTGTGGAAAGGTTATGATTAGATGTTCAATAGATAAACAAAGCATGCAGAAAAATCGTCAAATAGTCATTTTTATTGAAATAAGTTCTTAAAATTGACCTACTCTGCGAAATCTAACTTATCTAACTAAAAACAGTAATATGAAATGGTGAAACTTATTGATGTGTGATAAATACTAGTTAAATAAACGTTTAAATGTTATGAAAAGTCTGTGAGCATCGAACAAATTATTAAATGTTCGGAAGAATGGACACAAGGGATCAGATAACAAATATGAAATTCTGGACCTGATACGTTGCACTTTAGTTAGTTCTGCTTCTGAAATACCTTGTTATTCTTCCTTTTGTGGTGTTCTCCTACCTCTTGAAAGTATGCATGCTCACTGGAAAATACAGCTACACTGCAAAAAGCCCCCTTTTGTTCATGGGAATGGCATGGACTGAATTTTTGTTCTGTTAATAGGGTGAGTGGATTTTTCTTATTTGTTTATTCTCCCCTTGGCTTGTTGAATTTTCTCTTGGCAACAACACACATTTTGTTTATTTTAACAAATTCTAAAATGCAATCCCACTTTATGTCTCACTCTTTGTTATTCTTCTTAACTTATTCTAATGATTTTATTTACAATATTTGATTCTAAACCTCATATTATATGTACAAATTTGGATAAAATTCATATTTGACATTTTCCTGTTTCATAATTTTTATATTTCACTATTTTCCTCCATAGTTTTTGACATCTCGCTGATGGGTTTCCTCCTGATATGATTTACTATACAGGATGTTCCATTTGATACTTGAAATACAAAGTTTTTTCATGAATTTAAATTTCCATATTATTTTAGTGTTTGTGCAATTTGGATGTATTGTTAGTCATATACTTATGACAATAGATACTTCAGGACTGCCTTTTTTATACATATGCGTTGACTAGAACATGTTATAAGATTTTGGAACAGTAAAAATATAGAAAAATTGCAAAACAAACATAGCATGAACCACGATAACATAAATACCTAATAATAATAATGAATTATAATTTTCATTATTTTATAAACATTTCCTAACATTACAATATATATATATATATATATATATATATATATATATATATATATATATATATGAATATATATATATGTATATATGATTATATATATATATATATATGATTCTATATATATATATATATATGATTCTATATATATATATACATATATATATATTGTTATATTAGGAAATATTATAAAACAATTAAACTTATTATAATTATTATTATTATCAGGTATTTCAGTTATCGTGGTTGATGCTATGTTTGTTTTGCAATTTTTCTTTACTTTTTACTATTCTGGAATCTCATACTATGCTCTAGTCTATGCATACGTATCGAAAAGGTCAGTCCTGAAGTATTTCTGTTGTCAAAACTATGTGACCAACAATACATCCAAGGAAAATGCACAATTAAATTATTCGAAAAGTGAAATTTATGAAGAATATTGTATTACAAGTGGATCAATTGATATATAAATTTTGAACATACTGTATGATAAATCTTATCAACAGGAAACCCACCAATGATATGTCGAGAGAATTGTGAGGGGAAAGTGATGAAATATAAAAATATGAAAGCAGAAAATTGCCAAAAATAAATTTTAAACGAATTTGTACATAGTATATAAGGTTTAGGATTATATTTCCTTAATAAAATCATTAAAATTGATTAGAATGACAAATAATGATGTAGAAAGTAGCAAGAAATTCTAAAATCTGTGAAAAAGATAGAATGTGTGTGTTGCCATGGAAAGAAATAACAAGTTCTGGTCAAAAATTGAAAAAGAAAGCAAACACGTACAAATTTTTGGAAGAGAAATAATAGTGAATTTCAAGGAAAAGCTACCAAAACCATTCCAGAATGAAATCAATTCGATTGAGGCACAACTGGGAGAAGTAATATATTATAAAATTCCACTCACCTATTGACAGAACGAGAAATCCTGCAAAAACCAGTCACAGGAACAAAAATTTGTTTTGAATGCAAGGAAGCTGTGAGTTCCAATGACACAAGTATTTCCATGAGGCTAGAAAACATCACAAAAGAAGAATAACAGGTATTCTATTGGCAGAACTCTCTGAAGTGCAACGCTTCAGTTTTATTAACTAACACTGAGCATCTGATTCACTGTGTTACTTTTGATTGAACAATTCAACAATGTTCGATGCTAAAGGACTGATTAAAACTTTGAAACTTTCCTTCAACTAATATCAATTACTCTTAGCAAATTGCACCATATCACATTATTGTTTTTCTTTCAGTTCATAAGGTAATTTTCGCAGAGTAGGACAGTTTTCAAGGTTTCATCTGGATAAAAACAACCATTTGATTATTTTATGCAATATGTGTTTTATCTTTGAACATCTAACCACACTTTTTTCCCACTAAACAGCATATTTGATACCAAGCCGTTTAACAAGTTGGCATTACTGAACCTGCTAGTCAAAAGAGAGGTGACTCTTTGTTCATAGGCGTACCGATTGAGCTGGGATGAGGTAAAAAGAGGTTTTGAAAAGGGGTAAGACAACATAGCCAGAGTGTTCATTTTGTTATGATAGGGATTCACTCATAAAATCTTTGAGTCGAATCTAAAATAAAGAAAAACATATAAACTCAAAATCAATCCCATCATAACAATATATATATATATATATATATATGTACCATTTTCTAGTCGAGGCAGATGTCTCAAGAGTTTAGCAGTGGAGCTTTTCTATTGTCATAAGTATGTTGCCAACGATTCATTTGATTTGAACAACCCATAAAAAAAATATAGAAATCAAAATTCATGAATAAACTTCAGATCTCAAATAGACAAAAATAATATTCAAGTTGGAACATCCTGTATGCTAAAATTAAATCAGAAGGAAACATGACAGCGACATGTCAAAACATTTTGATGGAAAATGACAAAAGGAAAAATTTTGAGTACCGGAAATTGTCAGATATTAATTTTAGCTAACTCTGTATATATTATGTAAGGTATAGAAATGTAAATTGTATATAAAATCCATAGCATGAATGAGGAAAAATGTCATAGAAAGTGAGTAATAACCTAAAATGTTTGAGAAAAACAAAAAGTAATGGTTGCCAGGAGGAAAAATAACGAGGATTTGAGAATTAGGTAAAAAATTATTTTGGAAAGAAAGCCGTAACAAATTCTGCCCATTTAAAACTACAAGAATACACCAACAACAGAAGTGTAACATCTATTCGACAATCAATGCCCAAATCAAGAAACCAACAGGCGTAAATACTACCAAGAGAATCCACTCACCTTCAGAATACAGCAAAATTCCTATCCGTGACGTTGCCAACTACAAGGGAGCCCTGAATAAGTGAAACTGTGACATTCTATATCCACAGAATACGCCAGGATTCACGAGAATATTCAAGAGAGACGACTAACAGGTACTTTTTAAACCAAGTGGGCGTATTTGTGTCAGACACTTCTTTCGGGAACTTTTGATGATTTTATCCACTGATTTGAAAGTTATTTCTTAATCATGCTCATAAACTCAGTATAACCCACAATAATATATATTTGCTAGTTACTTTATTGCGCATGAGCAAAGGTTTTGACATTTTCATTTCACTGGTTTATAAAAATATTGAAATTGAGATAGATTTCGCAGGCTAGGTATATTTGAGGATTCGTTTTGAATAAAAGAAATATCATTCGACTATTTTCTGAACCCGATATTTATCTTTTGATTATATCACAACTTATATTTTCACAAAATAGTATATTGACTTCAAGCAAAACAACTAGATGGCACCACTGAATACTGCTTCAAGATGTAGTGATAATATGTTTCCATAGGCATACCGACTGAGCTGAGATAAGGTAAAAGAATACAGGTAAAAGAGTATTTGAGAAAACTTCTTACCAAACAAAAAATTAAACCGACGAAATACGGGACTGAAAAGTAAAAAATAAAATAAACCTTCTTAGTTCCAATAACTAAGCTCCTGAATTAATGCGAGTAACTAATTTTGAGTCGGCGCCAAACAAACAAGCAAATAAAATAGGTGAGAAGTGAAATGATGGCATCGAGTTGCGTGGTGACATTCTGATAATTTTTTTGAAGTAATTTAATGATCTTCGTTGATTGTTCGTTTAGTGCCGACTCAAAATTAGTTACATGAGTTACATGAGTTACATGAGTTTGGGGGCTTAGTTATTGGGACTAAAAAGGTTTATTTTATTTTTTACTTTTCAGTTCCGTATTTCGTCGGTTTAATTTTTTGTTGAAAAGTTTTAATTTTTCAATTTTTTGTGGCAGAAATCTACTAATTACTACCTACTTGTATTGTAAACGGGTTTCTTCCCCTATTATCAAACTATGGCGCTTTTCACTATTCTCGGTTTTCCTCGGGCGCCACCTTTTGGTTTATAGTGGAAAAGGCCACTTTTGCTCCGGACAGTCTCAGTGAAGAAAAACACTCCAGGGGTCAGTATAGTCGTGACAATGTGACGGGGCCAGCAAGGCAGGCTTTAATTGCCTTCCACTGGGTTTCGAACCTGGTTGGCGACTGCGCACTAGATGTTGAAATTCCACTCAAGCTAGTTAATGAAAGAATACTCTAAAAACAGGATAAACAGGTATAATAATAATAATAGAAATGCAGTCAGGGCGGCTGATGTCAGCCTCAAGTAATTACAACAGAAACACGACTGGCAAGCACTAGCTGTCCACACAAAGCGGGGAGGGTGTGTTGACGTAGGCGGAGTACACGTAGTAACCAAAAGCTCTCGTGAAAGGGGGGGGCGTACGGATTCGTATGCAAGCTCAAAAATGGGTGCAAGGCAACAGTGGGTATTTAATGTGAGTTTTTAGGGGATGGGGGTCGTACGGATTAGTATGCAAGCTCAAAAATGGGTGCAAGGCAACAGCGGGTATTAAATGTGAGTTTTTAGGAGAGGGGTCGTACGGATTAGTATGCAAGCTCAAAAACGGGTGCAAGGCAACAGCGGGTATCAAATGCAAGTTTTTACGGACGGCCAAAGCGATTAATTTCAATAGCAGTGCGTAATGCTCCACGTGGGACTGGCTTACCCTATCCTTCCTAGCTGCTGTCAGCTTCAATTTTCCCTCCCTGTCTTTCCCTGATTAAGACACGCCGGAGCGGAGGGAGCTGAGACGTGAGAAATGTCTACCCCTTCTATGTGACCTCCAACCGTGTTTATTATTACTTTTATCCCCTTTTACTTACGACACGGCGGGGCGGAGGTAGCTGAGGTGTGAGAAATGTCTACCCCTTCTATGTGACCTCCAACTGTGTTTACTATTACTTTTATCCCCTTCTACTTACGACACGCCGGAGCGCAGGAAGCTAAGACGTGAGAAATGTCTACCCCTTCTATGCGACCTCCAACCGTGTTTACTATTATTTTTATCTTCTGAGAAACCGACACGCCGGAGCGCAGGAAGCTGAGACGTGAGAAATGTCTACCCCTTCTATGCGACCTCCAACCGTGTTCACGATATATCCCCTTAAACCGACACGCCTGAGCATAGGAAGCTGAGACGTGAGAAATGTCTACCCCTTCTATGCGACCTCCAACCGTTTCCCCTATCTCTGTTTTAACAACAAGTCACGCTAGAGCGCAGGAAGTTGAGACGTGAGAAATGTCTACCTCTTCTATGCGGCCTCTATCCGTGCTTCCTATCTCTGTCTACAAAGTCACGCCGGAGCGCAGGAAGTTAAGACGCGAGAAATGTCCACCTCTTCTGTGCGACCTCCACCCGTGCTTTTAATTTAGCCAAACGTATCACATTACTAAACTGCTCTTGTTGTAAAGGAAACTAAATGACTCACCGGATCTGATTTACTGGGCTGACGTCACGGGCTATCATTCGACGTACGTGGTGGTTCGTATCGGATCCCAAACACGACTGAAATATCAGCGCCGCAATGAAGTGAACATGGGCCTCTGATGGCTATGGTTTGATCATGCGCAAATCACACCTGGGGTACTCACAAAATATTTCCGATATACAATATTTACCCAAACTGCGATCTTACTCCTTCGGCAAAGTTCGGGACGGTCGTGTACTGCTTCGGGCTGTGGCTCACACTCTGGATACTAGTCGGACGCGTGACTGCTTCTACTAGGCTCGGCAAGCTACTAAATCTTTGAAATATGTCGAAACGGAACTACAGTTGGCTTCCCCCTCTTTTCCAAATACCTCTCGACCGACTTATATGCGCGCGCCGTTTTGTGGACCCTGTCGATTGCGATACAAATTATACTCTCACAGAATAATTACCCAGCTCGTAAAATCCTTCGTGCTGTGACGTCAGTTTGCGGCGTGCGCCTCTGTCTCGACCCAACTGTTCTCGATGGCTTCTATCGGATGACTGCCTGTCCTCCGCTTACTGCTTGTGAAATTCTCCTAAGTGGGAATCCTCGTGATGTGACGTCAGTCGGATGACGTCAGCTCGGTAGCGTGTGCCTTTGGCTCGACTGGACTGCTGTCTGGGGCTTCTATAGGATGACTGAATTCTCTTGTCGGCGTTTGAACATAGCTCAGCTTGCTCGTTGAAAATGTTTTCTCGAGAGTCGATAGCCGGTGCAGGTAATACTCGTGCGTGCTATTTATCTATGCCTCGTGGTATTAGCTTGATTTCCGGAAGGCATTCAGTCTGTTTATTAGGATAGATGTAATCCACGGATTTATCACGAACACGAATGGTATTTCTAAACCTATTATCACTGTCGAAAGGGGTTTAAATCCTTACAGGGAGCTTTTGGCTGATAAATATAGCAGGAAAATAGTAACTTCGTTACAGTATCTTTATTAATTCCAAAATACTTACTTACCCACCTTACTTCAATCATTACCAGTTAAATAATATGATTATCTACTTTCACTATTAATAATAATAATAATAATAATAATTTTTATTTTACCAGAGGTGTATACAATATACATAAAGAATGGATAAATGATTTGTAAGGTAAAATAAAGGTGGTAATCCCAAAAAAGCTCTTGAGGAGCTTGTCGAAGGGAATTTCCTACTCTATAAATGACAATTACAAATGATGCTAAGGATTACATGACAATACATAAGTATATTAGGATAATCTAATGGTGTATAATATAATGTAGATGAAAGTATGAGGTTACAATATAAAAGTTTTTTTTTTAGGAATGAAAAAAAAAATTAAAACCGCAAAAAATATAATATTTTTGCAAAAATAGTGAATATTTTGTGCAGAATAGATACATTGAAAGTAGCACAATATAAAAAAACAAATAAATAAACCAGAAGTCAGGGATCGATGAGGTTGTGGAAAACGTATCTGTTAATTGACAAAATCCAAGCTTTCACCTTTTTTTTTATACAGGGTTTTGGAGTTGATAGTTTTTAATGAGATAGGTAGCAAGTTTCCCAGCCTTGGAGCAATATAAACGAAGTATCTTTGGCCAATCGACTTATGTGCTCGTGGTAGTATTTCATTTGCAACTGTTTTCATCCTAGTTTGGTATCGATGTACAATTAAAGTAGTTACAGGTCTGTTATATGTAAAAAATAATATGGTTTTGCAATAAAGTTGTCTTAGGTCCATTATTTGAGCTCCGCTGGATAAAAGCTCGGAAGGATATTGCTGGGATTTTTTGAAAATAATTTTGAAAATGCGTTTTTGAATAACTTCTAATGGTTTCAGTTTTGTTATCCTCATTCCTCCCCAACCTATCATACCATATTGTATAATGGATTCCGCTAACGAATAGTATAGAATCTTCATATGTTTCAAGTGTAAAAAGCTTAATTGTTTGAACTTGAAGATAAGTTTGCGAAGTTTATTGACAACTGATTGTACATGGGTATCCCATTTCAGAAATGAGTCTATTGTAATACCGAGATATTTAGCTGAATTTGTGAGAGCTATTTGTGCATTATTTATTTCTATAGTCTCGTATGCAGGTAAGTACTTTTCATAGGAGGTAAACGGTGATACTTTAGTTTTTGAATGATTTATTGACAAACTATTTTCGTGAACCAATTTGAAATGGCTTTCAGGTCATTTGTGGCAGTTTCTCTCACCGCATTCCAGGTTTTCCCCTCGTAGACCAAGACGGTGTCATCGGCGAATGAAATGATGGTGCCACTAGAATTTGATGTTAGCAGGTCGTTCAAATATATGATAGAGAGTATAGGACCCAGAACTGTTCCTTGTGGCACACCACAAGTAACTGTACTTTCACCGCTCATTTTATCATCAATTAAAACTTGCTGCTTTCGGTCGTGAAGATAACTTTCAAAAAGTTTCAGTGCATTTCCTCTAAAACCAATGTTTTCTAGTTTGTCTAGTAAACGCCTATGATTTATGGTATCGAAGGCCTTCGTCAGATCCAGAAGTATACCTGAACATGGCATGGAATCGTCTATTGCGTTGTAAAGTTTGGATGTCAGGAATCCGATAGCGTGCTGGGTGGATACGTTTTGCTGAAACCCAAATTGGTGGAGAGAGAAAATTATGTTTTTCCAAATATTTAGCCAGCCTTTTTTTAATAAATTTTTCAAAAACCTTCGATACTCCCGACGTTAAGGATATCGGACGATAATTATCCATAGAGCCTTTTTTGCCTGATTTGAACAGGGGCTTGATGGTAGCAATTTTGAACTGTTTTGGGACTTCGCCACTATTTATAACTAGGTTCATTATATAACATAGGGGATCTGATATATAATGTATTGCAGACTTGAAGATTTCGTTAGAAATTTTATCCGGTCCACATGCTTTTTTGTCTTTCAGGTCCAGTATTATATTTTCAATTTCTTCGATATTTGTTGGCTCTATGAACATAGACTGGGTGAAGTTTTGCTGCGATTTAGGTGCCTGGGAGTCATTTTTAAGTTTTGCCGCCAATTTCGCGTCAATACTCCCGAAATGGTCGTTGAAGGCTTCTACCATTTTTCTGTCGTCTGTTAGTTCCTGTCCATTTTCATTAATGATTTTTTTTTATATTCGATTTTTTTCTTATTTGTCCTGTGAATTCGTTTACTACGTCCCATAAATGTTTGGAAGAATTGGAACTTTCTAATCTTTGTTTGAAATAATCCATTTTATTTTTTTAATCAGAGAAGTTGATTTATTTCGATATTGTCGGTATTTATTTTTGATATTTTCATCATTTGGATAATTTAAAGTTTTTTGTTTCAGTTTGTCGCGTTCTTTAATTGAAATTATTATACTTTTTTAAAAATATTATTTAGATTTTCAAAAAAATATTTGTAGCTGTTTGCACATCATGACAGTTGTATACTGTGATCCAATTTTCATTTTTCAACATAGTTAACAATTTGTTTATGTTTGTTCTTTTCTGCGGCAAACTTTCATCTCTGCTACTGAAGTTTTCCCTGCTTATTTTGAAGGAACAAGTAATGGAATAATGATCTGTAATGTTTGTTCTAATAACGCTTGGAATGGTATCGGTGTATTTCTGACATTTTGATTTATAGAAAATATGATCTATACAGGTAGCTGTTGTAGAAGTAACTCTAGTGAATTCGTTTATAAGTGGAATAAAACCTTTTTCAGACATGATATTCAAATAGTCTTCTGTTACGTCTACAGCATCTATACTTATATCTATGTTGATGTCACCAACAAAAATGACTTCATCAAAGTGATTTTTGGTGTCGAAGTTATTCCAAAAAAGTTCGAGGTTTTCGTTGAAAGTTTGTATGCCACTAGAGGAGGACCTGTATATTGCAATTAATGCGATTTTTTCATTGTTATAGGTGAGTTCGACAGAAATACCATTTGATTCCTCTATTTTAATAGTATTTCGTTCAAACTTTATGTTGTCTTTATGTAGATTACGACTCCGTCATTTTGATTGTTTCTGAATTTATTGTTGTGAATTTTTTCATAGTTTTGTAGATTTATTGATCTACAGTCTTTTATTTCCCATGTCTCTGTGAGTATTATGCAATGAATGTTTCTTCAAATTCAGACATGAAGCTTGGAATTCGTCAAAATGCTTTGTAGCTAATATGTTATTATGATAAATAGAGAACTGATCTTCTGATTTATTTATACCCTTCTTTTGATAGTTGTACATTAGTTCTGTTGAATTATCAACTATGGTCGTTTTTATGGGTTCATTTGAAAAATCCCGTATATATTGATCCATGATTAAATTTATTAATGGAATGTATTTTATTTTTAATGGTGATTACGACTAACCTTAGGGAACGAATTACTTTCTTCTCTCATTATTTGATCTGGTTTTCACTTTTTCAATGTTCTGATTGAATGGTTTGGGTGGCTGTTTCTTGATAGCGCTTGATGATCCACTTGGTTTGGGGGTGATTGGTATGTTGGTAGTTTCTTGAATTTGTTTTGTGTTTCCGTCTTCGAATGCTTCTTTAATTGAGGGTTGTGTTGGTGTTGATGGAAGGCTCCTTCTTTCGAATTGTTCTCCCGTCTCTTCTTTTTCAGCTTCGAGGAGTTGCTCCACGGAGTATTCTCTTCCGTCTATTATCAACTTGTTTTTTCTAATGAACGATGTCCGGTCGTGATACTGCCTGTTTGCGTTGAGATGTCTTTTCAAAACTGCTAGTTCTTCTCCTTGCTGAGCGGTGAGATCGTGGGCTATCGATATTTTGGTTCCCTTTAGTTCATTACAGTTGGTAAGTAGGTTCTTTTTGGTTAGGTTCGAAACAAATTCTATTTTCACTGGACAATTTATTTGAGATCCCAAACAGTGTATATTTTTCACTTGATTTGCTGTTATCTCTATTTCTAGCAGGGTTTTCAATCCATCTTTTATAAAATCCAACGATATTTCGTGGCGATGCTTATTTAGTCCAAAAATGACTATGTTATTTGATATCTGCTGACGCTCTAATTTCTCAACTTTGTTTTTCAAAAAGGAATTTTCTGCTTCCAGTTTTCTAATTTTCTCATAGGATTCCTCGATTCTGAGTTGTATGCGCGCCTCGCTGGCATCTATTGCAATTTTCAATTCAGTTCTATTCTGCTGAATTTCTTCTATTATCCCCTGTGCGTCGATCCCAGGAAGACTCATTCTTATTCCGATTTCATCAGGTGTATGGCAGACTTTATTCTGATGGTAGATAAGGCAATTTGTTTATGGTTTTTGTCTCTCTTTCGTGTTGTATTTATTCTTTGGAACTCATTTAATTGTTTTTACACTTGATTTTATCACTATCCCAGTTCTTCACAGATTCACAAACGAATGAAGAAGTTTTATGCGGCACTATAGAAAACACGTCTACTCACTTCGGCTGCTGCTATTTGTTGTAATCTAAATTATTTTTGTTGTTCCGGTTAGTTTATTCCATTACTTTGTATGTTCTATGTATATTCTATGTTCCAACCTCTTATAGAATATAATGATTGTGACGGATGTAGGAGAACAAAAATAATGACAATCGCGATCTGTCATTGTCAACTACATATGTGTGACAATGTTCACAAGTGGAAAATCAATTATCCCCCATTTTTCTACCCGTAAGGGTCGATAATTTCATTCAAAATCCAAATATGATCAACTAAGAGGTATACCCTATCTAATAAAAAAAGAATCATCCAAATCAAAGAACCCAGTAGAAAGTTCTGCCTGATAGAATCGGTTAACGGACCTGAATTCAGAGGGTGTGTGATCAATATCCTTCATTTTGCTACCGTTAGGGGTGGATTTCATCTTTTAAATTCAAATGGGACCAACTTCGAAGTACACCCTATCTACTGAAAAAAATTATGGAAATCGGACGTCTCAGTAAAAAGTTATGCGTGTTCATACATAAAAAAAATATATACGCGTCGACAAGAGAACCTCCTCCTTTTTGGTTTCGTCGGTTAAAAAGAGTTAGCAACATAGCCGGACATTTTATTACTGTTTTCAAACAAAATTTTCAAATAAAAATAAATAAATTAATCAAACTCATCATAACAGATGACAACTATTTCATTATGATGACTTGTTACTGAAAAAAAAGAAAAAAAAATTACAATTAAAAATAATAAAAATCAGAATAGCAGCAATAATAATCATCATATTAATTGTTGCCAACGCGGGCAATAACAATAATAATAATATTAGTAATCATAATTATATATATATATATATATATATATATATATATAGGGCAGGGTTGGTTGCTCACTGATTAGTTCGCTGCTTGTAACCACTACACGGGCTGTGGAATGACTGGTAAATGTAGCCATCGGGTGTTTGCTTCCAAGTAGCACCGCCGGGATAGGCAATAGCAAGATCATACGTGGTTTCGCTATTTCCTAACGGATTTTGAACCCAACGAGGATACCAGGGACTACAGCGTGGAGGATGAAACCTGTTCTCCGGTGTACGGGGGGCGACTGGATGCCATGTCTGGAGCAAGCCCGGTGCCAGAGAGCTGGGACCATCCGTGGAAACCTGCCTGGTACACACCGCGTTTTCAGCTACGTGGGTCTTGCGTCAACCGGCCGGCAGAGTAGAAGAGAACTACAATAAAAATCCCCCCAAGTATAAGGTGGAACTGCAAAAGCCGAAGACTCTATGATTAGTGGGTGGACTAGTTACGATTATGCGAACTCCGGGATACCTAGCGCCCTTCGATTTCATTTGCCTCACTGCGGCATGCGGGGCTCTGCCGCAGGTCACTGTCTTCCCCAGCTTCTCGTGGGAACTATAATGGTTGAAAATTGGACAAACAGGGCAAGGAAAACTTCTCAAAAACCATGGGAAGATGCGGAACTGAGGGTCGTCGGAGAGGCAGCAGTGCCTCACAACGAAACCTTGGTGAAAATTCTACCCAGATGAGTCAATAGCTCAACGCTCTTCAAATAAACCTCCAACATCCAAAAGGAGCCACGAGGGTGCTTAGAAAAAAGTTTATTGAAGAAAACCTCAGTATAGGGTTGCTTCAAGAACCCTGGATCAATAGAGGATGAATCAGAGAAAGTTCAAAGCCTCATCAGATGGTGTCAGAGAAAAAACAGGCATTTCATTATGTGCTGCAACGTGAACGCGCACCATCTCACATGGGGAAGCACAGACATAAACGCACGAGGAGAGTATCTTTTAGAATATTTTCACTGCGACTAATATAGACATTGTCAATGAAGGTAACAAATCCACCTTCATAAATGCGAGCAGAAAAGAGGTTCTTGACCTTACCCTTGCTGATCCATTTATAACAAACGACATTCACAACTGACACGTATCCTCGATGTTGAATCATCAACATATAAGATTTGACTTGGAGTCATCGGAAACACGCTTCGAAGGATACCCAAACTGACCAATTGGGATGCTTATGAAGAGTATTTCGGAAGGACCAACATATATCCATCGATTCAGCTGGAGAACTAGATACAGCCTCCAAGCAGCTTCAAAATGCTATGATGAAAGCATATGGAATCATCTGCCCAGAAAACCAAAATACACCCAATAGAGACGTGCCTTGGTGAAATGAAGAGCTAGCCAAACTCAGGAGAAAAGTTGGGAAACTCTTCAATAGAGCTAAAAGTCTGGGACACTGGGAAGACTACAAAGCGGCTCTTTTTGAGTTTAACAAGGTACTCAGAAAATCTGAAAGGAGATCATGGACTCCCCCAGAAAGTTTTTCCTGAAGAACATGCCAATGGCATCGGTCTGATCAAAAAGCCGAACGGTGGATGTGCAGAAAACCAGAGGGAAAGCATAAGTGTGTTCATCCAGACACACTTTCCTGGGTCCAAAGTTGCTGAAGATGAACTGCAATGTGCTCAGCTGGAAAGGATTGTCACCAACCCCAATAGAACCAAAACCCAAAAGATCAAATGGGCCATTAAGAGCGCCAAACCTTTCGTATCGGCCAGAAGGGAATATTCCCCGCTTCATTACAAAATGACGTTGGCTAGAGTCCTGCTTGAAAAGACTGTTCAATGTCAGTTAAATTTTTGGTCACATACCGAAAGCCTGGAGGGAGACTGCAGTGGTGTTCATACTAAGGACTGGGAGACGTCCAGCAGACGAAACAAAGTCTTATCGCCCCATCAGTCTCACCTCCTTTCTCCTGAACAATGGAGGAAATTATAGACTGTTATATAAGAAGTGAAATATTTTTGGACAGACCGCTTCATAAAAAACAGTTCGCCTATCTAGCTGGCAAATCAATGATGAATGCTCTACAATGTTCAGTTGGGAGCATTGAAAATACATACTTGGCCAAAGAAATGGCTCTATGTGCATTAATAGAGGGTACTTTCGATAACACCCCCCATGACTCCATCATCAGATCGCTGAAGGAAAGGAATATAAACACTTCACTGATCAGATGGATACATGCAATACTGAAAAGGAGTTGAATCGCCTTTGCTGTGGTCACTGACCATGGATAATTTGATAGTGAAGCTACATGAATCTAGAATTACGACTCAAGGTAATGCTGATGACCTGGTCATACACGGAAGGAAATCAAGGGAGCAATTTTCAAAAAATGCAACGTTCAAACTTCTAAATAACTATAGGCCACTATACATTTTGAACTGCATGGCCACACTATTTGAATTCATCATATACGATAAAATATTTTGTCATACTTAATCTCACCATTCCAGCATGGCCTCATTGAAAACAAACCCGTGGAAACTAATCGACTAACATTCACTTCTAAAATCAGTAAAAACATTGGAGAGGGCGGCAAAGTGGACGTTATATATATACGGATTTCGCCAAAGCGTTTGATTCAGTAAACTATGACTTCCTAATATACAAACTCATATTGAATGGATTTTGTGATAATCCAACACTCCTCTTAATGAGTTATCTCCAAAATTGAATCCAGTACGTAGAATTCCACGGAAGTGAATCATCAACCTTCATAGCAAAATCCGGCGTACCGCAAGGGTCCAACTTGGGACCCCTACTCTTTCTAATATTTATAAATGATTTGGTAGAGGAAGTTGCGTCGGATTGCTTCATGTATGCTGATGATTTCAGAATCTTCCGTAATATTCATAGCGACAATGACAATCATCTGTTACTGACTTGAATACTATTCATAATTGAGTGATTTTTTGACAAAGCGAGATAAGTGCCAAATTTAGGCAAACACTCTTTTTGTGAAAATTGGGGTCTAAATGCCAGCGGTAATCCGTATCTATGAGAGCTAAGTGCCAATTCCGTTCCTAGAAGTTCCGACACTTTCTCAAAGAACGCGCTGGTTGTATGAGCGGTGCGGTTGTATAGAAATATACTGCTTTTTGTTAATATCCAGAAATATCAAATTTGGCATTTACCTCCCTTTGACAAAAAATCATTCAATTGGTCTGTCACAAATAAATTATATTTCAACATAGACACAATGAGCCAAAAAGCTCAATGTCTTCGGAGGCCACGGCCAGTCGAGCCTATGAGGTGGAGGTTTCAGTAAGTTAATCTGACACAGGCAGTCCTACACTACCGCAAGGTGTCCATTAAGGATTTTCTCCACCTTCCAAAAATAAAAAGACCAATTGCATACTCTCGACTCACCCCGTTCATGCAATGACATAAAAATGGGCTGGATTTTCTGGGCAGTCCGCAGGTTTTTCTGAAGTGACGAACGATGTGTTGCCAAATTTTTCCAATTCTTCATAAATACTTGGAAGGGCGTCCGCCTGCCAGTCAAATGGTGTAATTGACGTCTATCGCGCTATGTTGATAATTGCATATTATTATGGACTTTGCGCGCTGTTTCAGAGGACGTAGACATGAATCAGAGAGTAATGGGCACCTGTGGCTGGTCAGGTTGACGAGAGTGTTATCGATATCTGAGCCAAGGCAACGTCGGGCGCGTTTATTTCGTGGATGCGTGACCACCTGACGGAGAAGGTGCTCGTTAAAATGCCCTAACAATAGTAGCTGATAGCATATTCGCAGCTGCAGGTGTCTTATCAATAAGCACGCGATAAGACGATAGATATGGCGTCCTTCGAAGGGGACGTTATGATGGCGGTCCCGAATTCATAGATGTCGAGCTCGTTGAAGGGCCCTACCTCTGAAACAACAGAAGATTCGGATGATCATTTACGAATTCAAGTACCTTAAAGACATATTACACCTTCATCAACTCAAAGTTTTGTACCATGCATTAGTAGAAAGCCATCTACGATATGGTATAATTGGCTGGGGAGGAGACCTGAAGACCCACATCTATCCCCTGGAACTTCTACAAAAAAGATTCCTCAAGCTGATTATGTCTAAGGATTACAAATATGCAGATGCACTATTTTCCGCAGCAGCAGCCTTCGATATTCGCCAACTTTTTCAATATAATATTAATATTAGATATCACAAAAATAAAGATGATTAATTACCGAGTCACCCTTACCATACAAGGCAGAAAAATCAGTATATAGTTACAAACAGGTACAAATAGATTTGTGCCTGTTTGGACCTATATACGATCCTACAATTATATGTCTCCAAAAATGTTCAACACTGTCCCTTCACATATACAGAAAATCAATTATCTGATTTCATATAAGAAAGAATTGAAGTCATTCATAGACAGCCAACAACGGAAAAAAATTGCTGACTTAGTGGAAATGAAAAATGTTTGAACGTTCGAAAATGTGTATGTATGTGTGTTCGTTAGTGTAAGTGTATATGTTAGTCTGCATACTTGCTATAAACCTCATAGCTAACTGAATATTGTTTCAAATAATTTATTGAGAATCTCAATATCAATATGGTATTTCCCATATTCTCACAAATTTTATTGTCTAGTATTAAGTTTGTATATTATTAATTGTTGTTGAATGAATATATATTATTTTTATTATGACTATAATCGACTCATATTGTTCGGAGTTTTCGAAATATTTGTTTTCACTCTTCTCAATAGACTCTGTTTAATTTCTACTGTGATTAGGTCTTATTGAAATTTTGAATCCATTGCATCGTCGATCCAATTTTACTCATTACACCAACTGTTTTATTATTTATATTAATTCTCATAGTATTTAACCAAATTTTATTATATATGACTCATTGTAGAAAACAAGAGCACTTATTGCAAACCTACTCAATTCACGTCTATATATTGTTTTTGTGAGCTCTTTTCTTTTTGAATGAAGTTATATTTTAATATTATCATTCAGTATTGTGTCAAAATCGACATCAACCCAGCCAATAGGAAATATACTGATATAGATACTGAAAAAGTTATTGTTTTTGTGGAGAGAAAATTGATGTAGGGAACCTCACTTGTAGCCGAAGGAATTAGACTATTCATGAGAGGTTATAAAAATACTATACCACAATTGATTATCTACATATATTCTTCTTCGTCTTTTTGAGAATAACACGAACAAATCTACCATCCACCAATTCATTTCACCGTTTAAGATTTGTTTTCAATTTGTGAAAAAATCCAGTGAAAGATATCTGAAAACAAAATGTAACGGAAAAGTGGAGAAGTAGAAAGTCGAAAGTTTGCTCAAATCTATGTTATCTCTACGAATATGTATATATATGTATATATATATATATATATTAATATATATATATATAAATATTTGTATATACATTATCCTTCAAGTCGTGGCCGAAATACACTCTTTTAGAGAAATTGGAAGTCTAACACAGTGCAGTGCCTCACATTATCGATCGATATATCAACTTGTACATTCAGTAACATGCTATAGTAACAAACTGCAAATATATGCTAACTTTCAATAGTTCCGTTATTACATTTGCTGAAAGCGGTAGTACTACTGATTACATCACATACAAGCAGTTAACGTTTGCTGCAGAAGTTTTTTATGTTGAATATAACAAAAAGAGCATTTATCATCGTGGGTTTCTCTATTTCTAGTTTTCTTTCAGTTGAGAATGTTTTCCATTTCAACTGACGAAAATAAATAACAAAATTATAATTTTGCCCAAGTCAACATATGGTGAAAAAGAAAATATGAATACCCCCAGAATAGTTTATGTGATTTTATAAACACTCCGTTCATATTTTCGAACAAATCAATCAACATATGGTATATCATTCTCTTCTTTAGTTTCACATAACACTTCGGGATAATAAAGATGTCGGTGCGCGAATTACATTTGAGGCTATAAGTTTTTACCTACTTCCCTACAAGATGCAAATTTGCAATGTATCTGAAAATAAATAATAGTTTGAGAAAACTAAAAAACACGCTTTTATAGAAAACCAGACTAAAAAAATGGAAAATAAGAAAAAAATTTATTTTATTTAAATAAAAGCGTGGGGTGCATGGTATCGCCTCGGTGTGTGATGTACTATATAATTATTGATACCATGTACCCACGCTTTTTTTTAAATAAAATTTTTTTTTTCTTATTTTCTTTTTTCAGTCTGGTTTTCTATAAAAGCGTGTTTTTTAGTTTTTTCAAACTTTCATTTATTTCCTACTTTTTAGTGTTGTTTATTTATAAAAGTGTGTTTTTTTAGTTTTTTTAAAACTATAATTTTTATAATTTTTTTGCAAATTAAAAAATGGAATGATTTTATCAAATCAGGTATTCATAATCTCCGACCCCAAAAACCCCCACATACCAATTTTGAATAGAATCAGACCATAATCACAAAACTCTGCCGCCATTTTGAAGCCGCCATTTTCCAATTTTCACAAAAGAAATCATAATATTCGACCCCAAAAACCCCTACATACCAATTTTGAATAGAATCAGACCATTATCACAAAACTCCGCCGCCATCTTGAATTTCCCAATTTTTATAGAAGAATCGTAATATTCGACCCCAAAAAACCGCCACATACCAATTTTGAATAGAATCAGACCATAATCACAAAACTCGGCCGCCATTATGAAGCCGCCATCTTGAATTTTTCAATTTTCACAAAAGAATTATAATATTCGACCCCAAAAACCCCCACATACCAATTTTGTATAGAATCAGACCATAATCACAAAACTCGGCCGCCATTTTGAAGCCGCCATCCTGAATTTTCCAATTTTCACAAGAGAATCATAATATTCGTCCCCAAAAACCTCCACATACCAATTTTGAATAGAATCAGACCATAATCACAAAACTCGTCTCCCATTTTGTAGCCGCCATCTTGAATTTTTCAATTTTGACTAACGAATCATAATTTCCGACCACGAAAATCCGTGGATACCAATTTTGAAGCTAATCGGACCATAACCACAAAATTCGTACGCCATATTGGAGCCGCCATTCTGTTTTTTCTACACACAAAAATTTCTTGATGGATTGTCACCGGAATAATGTATACCTGCCAAATTTCAAATCATTCGGACGTCTGGAAATGAGTCAAAATCGCGCCCAAAGGAGTCGGTTACAAACAAACAAACAAACAAACAAACATACAAGTGAAGCTAATATGAAGCGTGTAAAAACTTGTCAACAAAAAATTAAACCGACGAAAAAATAAACTGAGAAGCAAAAAATGAAATGAACCTGTTTTAATAACTAAGCTCCTGAATAAATGTAAGTAACCAATTTTGAGTCGGCGCCGAACAAACAACCTAACGGAACCCCCAAAACAAATTTCCTTTCCCCTTAAGGGTTGAATTTCTGAAACACTGAAACACTGAAAAATATATTTCTTCTATTTGTAACAAAGACTTCAAATACCAATTTTTATGCCCCAACCTGAAAACTAACGGAATTCCTATACAAACTTCCAATCACAATTTAACCCCCCTTTCACCCCTTCACGGGTAAAATTTCCAAAAACTCTGAAACTCGTATTTTTTATTTGTATCAAAGACTCCCAAACACCAATTTTCACGATCCTAACTTCAAAACTAACTATACAGACTTTCAACTCCCATTTTACCCCTTTAGGGTTGAATTTTCGAATACTCTAAAACACATTTATCTTAATTCGTGAAAAAAAGTCCAAATATTAATGTTGATCACTCTTATTTCGAAACCAACTGTACTTTCACTTTCACCCTTCTTCTAACCCACTTTTCCACCCCTTTAGGAATGGAATATCAAAAAAATATGCTGTCAAAGTCAATTGGTGAGTCAGTTAATCAGGACATGTAATTATATATGTACAGATTACCTCAAACACGAGGTAGCTGCTGTGAACCGACTGTCTTCCGTCTTCATCATCAGATTAACTCCTGTCCTCCATTATGTTGTAGTGCCATCAGAATAACATATGTGTGACAAGTGACAACAGAATCGATTCACAAGTGTAAAATCAATGAATCATCCCCTATTATTCTTTCCTTAGGGCGTTAATTGTTTTAAAATTCAAATGGAACCACCTTGAAGCATATCCTATACAATGAAAAATCATCATCTAAATCGGATAACCCAGTATGAAATATCGGTAAAGAAGTGAAAATTCAGTGGGTGAACCAACAATTCCCCATTTTCCTATCCTTAGGGAAGGATTTCTTTTCAGATCCGAATGGGACTAACTTCGAAGTATACCCTATCCATTCAAGGAAGAATAATCAGATTCGGACTACTCTGTAAAAAGTTCCCCTTTTTTTTTCGTTGGTTAGAAATGGTGCCCTGCGAATTTAAAATAACCTATTCGGTATAAAATCCATTAGCAAAACAAAATCATATTCGAAACTTAAGGGGTTGCACATTTCAGCATGAAAAGTTTTTGTTTATTACTTTACGGGCACTAAAAAGCATTGAACTCCGCAGAGTAATCAATTACGGTTTGGTTAATGGATGCTCCATATCGTGTTTTAATTATATAGAACGGTGGAGCTTTAGTAGCACAAGAACAATCACCGCATGTTTTGATATACTGACATAAAATACTCCGTAATTAAATGAGCGTTGCGGTTATATGGGTCTTTGTTCGCATGCATAGAATAAAATACGTATTTTTTTTCCAATTGTGTACAGTTCGTTATTGAAAAATCTTTATAACAATCATGTAACTAAGGACCCGTGCTGATGGGATTCGACAGTTCAACAGTTCCAATTTTCTCATTGAATGTGCAATTCACTGAATCTGCAATTCACTGAATCTGCATATTCAATATCATTTGACCTGTTCGGAAATAATATTATAGAAGTTATTATTGATTTTCATTTTCAGATATTTGCAGATGATCTCAAAATATTCAGAACTATTACTAGCACTGAATATATTAATTCAATCCAGAACGATCTTGATAATTTCATTGGAAAATTTCCTGAAGTGATCTCGAAACAATTTTATGAAAAAAAAAACAAATAACTTACAGAATATTTCTTTGGGTCGTTTGTGTTTATCTTCAACAACTCCTTCAATACCTTATATATTGCTTTCGTTAGGTATATCACAAAAGAACCTACTGAATAGTTTGTAACACAAGTTAATTTACAAATCTATATTGAAGGTATATATGAAGGAGCAGGAGAGTTTTGTTCTCAAGGAGCCCACCATCCTCCTACAGCTGTTTCATGTTTTCCCAATCTTCAGGACGGCTTGTGGTTTTTCTCGAACCTGAAACGAACCTCTCAGAGTGCTAATACCTACCGGCATGGATCAAAATGTGATATGCTCAAATTATAGATGCGACATCTATAATTTGCGCAGTGAAACTCAACCTAGTGCTGTGGAGTTCAAAGGCAGGAAATTCAATGCAACATCGTTAGGTCACCAACAATTGTCAATATAGGCCAATCCACAACACCAAAAGTCAAGCTTCTAGTGCGTTCAGAGTACCGCAAACAAATAACAAAAAAATAAAGTTGAAACAAAACTATCTTTTTTTGTTATTTGTTTGCGTTACTCTGAAGGCACTTTTCGTGTTGTGGATTGGCCTATACTGACAATTATTGGTGACCTATCGATGTTGCATGAAATTTCCTGCCTTCGAACTCCACAGCACTAGGTTGAGTTTCACTCCGCAAATTATAGATGTCGCATCTATAATTTGTACATTTCATATATATATATATATTTATATATATATATATATATATATATATATATATATATATATATATATATATATATGAAGAATATGTTAAATATAAAAAGAATGAAACATGTATATAATGATATTTATACATTACATGAATGTGTACTTTGCCTTTATGAAACCTTTGGCCATCTCAAAGTCAACGCAGATGATCCAAGAGTTCAGCAGTAGAGCTTTTCTATTATTATCAGAATGTTTCCAATAATCCATCTGATTTGCACAACCTATAAAAGTATGGAAATCAAAATCCACAAAAAAAACTTTACAATTCGAATACGATTTGTTTGTTATTTCTTACATTACTTTTGTGTGGAGTTATTCTGTCTTTGACACGTCTGCTAGTTTGTCCTATGTATTTCTTGTCACATCCTGCACAAGGAATGCAGTATACTATTGTAGCCTTGGAAAAACAAAGGATTTCGCCGAAATTTCGGCAGTAAAACTATAAACTTTTAGTAATGCGATTCACTAGTGCATTTGATCGTGATCTTTGAACAGGAAATATATTATTTTTGGACGTAAAAATTGAATAAATTTATTAAATGTCGGCCTGATTCTGAGAGTAGGCTTAATACCGACGCTGGTGGGCACACTTCCTCCAACCAGAAATTTTTCCGAATCCTCTGTTGTTTCAGAGGTAGGGCTCTTTAACGAGCTCAGCATCTCTGAACTCGGGTTTGCCATTTTATTGTCTCCTCCGAAGGACGGCATATCTCTCGACATATCTCGTGCTTAGTGATATATCTCCTGCAGCTACAAGTATTCTACTAAAGTGCAGTTGTACGGGGCCTAGATGCGAACGTTCCTTGGCAGGCAGTGGTCGCCCATCCAAGTACTGATGGCACCCTGTCGTGCTTGGCTTCAGATTTCGATAAGACAACGAATAGTATATGGTGGCAGCGATTAACTTTCATAAACTTTCGTTAATTGAAACTATTATAAGAGCTTCTGTGAAAAACTGTGCTGGTCCAAAAATGACTAAACGTAGAAAACCACCAATGGAATTCAGCTCCACCGGAGATATCGCAAATAACTGGCGCTTATGGAAGCGAAAATTCAAACAATATCTATTAGCCAGTGATAAAAACACCAAACTAGACGAAGTGGAAGTTGAAATTGTAGTGAATGAACTACGTGATGAAGCTTTTCGAATATACAACACATTTGAATGGGAAGATGCGGAAACATTCGATAAGTTTGACAACTATTCTAATCCAATAAAGATTTTGGTATACGAATATTGAAAATTCTTCAAACAGGATGGAACAGTCCACCAACTTGTGACAACTCCACGTCGATTGGTTTCAACACGCGAGTTTCAGGAGAAATATGAATTGATTCTTGAGTAAGGGACATTATTATATGAATTGATTCTTGAGTAAAGGACATTATTGCCGGTTCTGTGTGAACTTTTTTTGGGATACGAGACGAAATGTATATGAAATCGCGGAAGACTGATTCGGAAAGTATAGTCACTGATGCGAAACAAGTCGTTTGGACTATAACGAATGCGGAAGGAAATACTGTCGAGTGGTGCGAGCAAATCGATATAACGAAAAAAAAAATGATAACGGTGGTCGAGTGAATATACTGAACCGTAGTGATTTCGAAAGACTTCATAGTAAAACACAAACCACACTTTCATCTTATTCTGACTCTCCAATTGATATTTTGGATGCCAAATCCAATTATATACATAAAAAAATTATAGTTTGGAAAAACAACAAAATACGCTTATGTAGCGATAGGGACTGAAAAGTAAAGAATAAAGTCATCGACCGAAAAAAATCCTTTCATGTTTGACATCAGTTATTTTAATATCATTATGAAAAGTTAGTGAAGAGTACGCTTTTTCCATAGGAAATTTTTTGGTCAATGATTTTATGATTTTATTCTCAATATTTTCGAATGTTTAGTCCATTGAAGACATAAAAAGACCACGGGAAAAAAATAATCAATTTATCCATTCACATATCCACATGGGTTGGATATTTTTACGAAGTTTTGGTGAATGAGATGAGACGGTGCATTCGCCATATTTTGCTAAAAAGTCCCCACCTACGATATTCGGGCCTACATTTTTGATATTATATAACAATACTTGGTTACATTTACCCTGGTAATTGATGTTTACATTCATCAAACCTTCTGGAATAAAAATAGAGCCGTTATAACCTCTCAAACTCAGATTATCTTTCTTTAGTTCCACTTTGTTTTCGAAAAATTGTCGATATGTTTTTACATTTATCGCGGTAATCGCGGATCCCAAATCGACTTTAGATTTGCACTTTTATTTTATAACTGTTCTGTTTATTTATCGGATAACAAGTTTTTGACGTGTTTTTGATATAAAAGAAAGTTTCTGGTGATTATCCGCTGACTCACATCAAGTGTCACCATTTTCATCGGATTCGGATGTATCCGCTACAAAATTTACGGTTTTCCGCGAGCAAACATGGACTAGATGCCCTTTGTTTTTGCACGACTGACAAGTATATGCGTTATATTAACAAAATCTAAAATTATGATTTACTTTCGCACGCACGCTAAACAGGTTTTCTGTTTTGACGATGCTGATCTACTACCGCTACTGGCTGGTGGGAAAGCAACGTGCCACTGTGCCTCTTGAAATCTTTCATCCCGTGAGTGCCATTACGTCTTTTTGATTGCAAATAATCAAGTTCTCCCAAAAACTAAATTTTATTTGCGTCTTCCTTCCCAGCAAACACTGGGAAGTAACTGTGGAGTACTATGGAAGCAACTTTGCGACTAAAAGCTCGCATGCGATGTACCAGAAACATCACCTACCGCTCGCAATTTCAGCGAAATGCCCGCGACATCAAGTACGCTTTTCAAATTACTGAATATTCATCCGTGGTCACTTTTGTGGAAGTTATTGAGTCAATAAATATCTTTTTAATATCCACATTGGGTCGTTTCATGCGAGGTTTCTTCGAAACTTATACATCCCATTTCCTTTTTCACCACACATAGAGAACTTTATACCAATTTAAATAGGAGGTTCAATCATGATTTCATCAAGGTATCATTTCTGGGTTATTATGGAGATATTCATTTCAGTAGACCTATCGATATCCACATTTAGCTTTTTCATGCGAAGTTTCTTTGAGACTTCTCAGTTGCATTCCTTTTTTCACCACACATCGAGTACATATAACAACTTCCATATTAGTTTCAATTAAGAACTATATAAAACGTTACTTTTGGTAAACTTTGTGATATTGAGTGGTCCCTTCGCTACTTCCAGTATGTTTACAAATTTCTACAGGATATATTATGAAGGTTGGATTCAGTAGGCCCAGCATGGCATTACATCTATGGAAAAGGCTATGTTCTTATCAATAAGTCGTTCAGTGAATAAGGTTCCATTTTACATAAGTATATTTCGTCTTTGAGATTCTTAAGGTTTTGAATATATTTTATATGTGTTGGTAGGTGGTTAAAGAAATTCATAGAAGCGTAGTGACAAACTCTTTCAGTGGTCGATAAAAGATGGATTGGATAATTCGGTTCGTTCTTTCTTCTGGAATTATAAGTGATTTTTCAAATAAATTATGCTTCCATAGATGTAAATTCCGTACAGGGTCTGAAGGTTATTTCGATGAAAAACACCTCTGCATGACTCCCTGAAGCCCATTTTGAGCATTATGCGAATACCTTTTTATGTAATGTGAATATTTTCTAAGCATTGTGGAAGGATTCCCAAAAACTTATACCATATTTTAGACTGGAAAGGAATAGAGCATGGCATACGTTTTTACTGCTTCCAGTTTCAACTTTTTTCATATGATTCTGATTGCGAAACTTATAGATGATAGTTTGCTGCTTAGTGCGTCAATGTCTTTAGACCAATTTATAGATGAGTTCATTCCTAGGAACTTACAGTTCTTGGTGATATCTGTAGGGTTATTGTTAACAACTATGGTATTATCGGTTTGGTGTTTTTTGAAGAACATGCATTTCGACTGGTTTAGGATCAGTCCGTTGTTCTGAAACAAAGTTGCTATTGCTTTGGATTGTAAGTCGATTTTATTCGGTAAGGAATTTCATTAGTGTCCTTTAATTATGATATTTGTATCATCAGCATGATTTATAAATGTGTTTGGGATATTGGAAGTAGCTTGCGGTAGGTCATTAATGAAAATGATGGAGAGCAGGGGGCCTAGGAAGCTTTCTTGATTAACGTCTAGCGGTATATCCTCTGGTTTGGAAGTATATGTTATGGTGTCTTTTACGATTTTTACTCTTTGGGTTTGATTTGTCAAATATGTCTCGATCCAAGTAAACTGTAACCACGAATTCCATAACTGTAAAGTTTACTAATAAAATGCTCATGGTTCAGTGAGTCAATTGTTCCAGATAAATATACACAAGCTAATTCCTTGCCCTCAAATGCTTTTATAATTGGATCAGTGAATTAAAATACTGCAGTTTTAACTTATCTGTTTTTAAAAAATCTATGTTAAAACGAGTCAAAACCAGTATTTGATATAAACAAGTTGAGTACTTCATGGTAGTAGTGTTATCGGTCTGTAATTTTCTAGTTGGTTGGTGTCACTTTTTTTATAAATAGAAATTACTACAGAACTTTTTAGCTGGGAGGGATATGTTTCTCCTGTGGAAGACCAATTTATGATATGACATAGTGGTTTGGCAATATATAGTATGTGTGCTGCATTTCAATATAAACATAGTAATTTCATCGGCTCCAAAGTTTTTTTTAAATTTTAAGTGAGAGTGTTATTAGTTTTTCTTCAATAGTGGGGTTTAGGAATATAGTGTTTTTATGTATCTTCACACTGTTTCCCAAGTTTTGAGGGCCCATTTCGTAGATTTTATTTTTTATATTATTTTCAAAATAGTTGTTGAAGTTGTCTGCCAAAGTTGTTGGGTGTTCATCATATTGTTGCACATTTTATTTTCCCCCAGTAATTCATTTGTGATATTCCAGATTGTTTTAGTTTAATTATCAGAGCTCATAATTTGTTTGTTATAGGCTTCTATTATTACTTGTTGTAGGTATTCTCTATATTCCTTATTTTTTGTGTCATATATGTTTTGTTATATTATCGGTATAGTTGTAGGTGTTTAGTTTATTTCTAAGGTCATTTATTTTGAGGTTTACTGTATACTATTGTTTTGTTTTTTGTTTTTAACCGCTTTCTTAGTTGTTTGACCAACCCTCAGAAGTTAATGAAAACTTGTACGAGTTAGGATCACGGGAACCTCACCTTTTATAGTGGGATCCGAAACCACTCTTGGGACCTTGAAAAAATTTTTCACCAGCTGCGGGAATCAAACCCGCGCCAGGTGGAAACAGTTGACACAAGACCGACGCTGGTGCCACTGAGCCACAGGCCCCGTATTGTTCGCTTTGTTTGAGATATGTTTTTTTTACGAGGAAAACACAGATTGAAGTAATATGTGAAAATATTGAAAAATATTCCCCATGCAGTGTCTGTTGAGTTTGTATCTGAAATTTCTACCCATGTTTCATTTTTTAGAAAGTTGTTCAAATCATAGATATTTTGGTCAGTGAAATGACGTTTGTAGCCAAATTTTTGAAGTGGATTTTTCTTTCAGATTTGGTCTTATGACTTGGCTTTTGTGGTATTCAACTTCATCTGCAGAATGAGTGATATTTGAGGATATGTTATCTATGCATGGCTTACTGGACTTACTGATCCTGGTACATTTTGTGATAGTTGGTATCATGTCGTATGTTTAAAATAGGGCCATTCTTCAACCATGGTGCTGTCGACCAATGAGTCTATGTTGAAATCTCCTGCAATTATACTTTTAGTTTCCTCCTGGTTAACTTTCTCACATATAGACTCCAAGATGTTCATAAATTCATTGAAAACTCTATCAGTGGGTCTATATATGGAAAGCACTATGAACTTATCTTGTCCTGACTTGAATTCAACACTTGTACATTCCAGAGTGAAGAGTATGAAGAGTTTCGTTATGTCTTATTTTCCTTACAGATGATTCCCTTTTTTTAACCGATGAAATCATAAAGAAAGAGGTTCTCTAGTCGACGCGTATTCTTTTATGTATGACCACGCATAACTCTTTACAGATTTGTCTGATTTTGATTATTTTTTTTCAAATGGATAGGGTTTATTTCGAAGTTGGTTCCATCAAAATTTGAGAAAAAAAAACAACCCCTGAGGGTAGGAAAATGAGGGATGATTGTTGGTTCACTCACTGAATTTCCACTTCACAACCGATTCCACCACGCATAACTTTGTACTGGGTTATCCGATTTGGATTATTCTTTTTTTTTTTGTATAGGGTATGCTCCGAAGTTGGTCCTATTTGGATAACACCCCTGAGGATGGAAAAATAGGTATGATTTAATGATTTTACACCTGTGAACCGATTTTGTTGAAACTTCTCACACATGTAGTTCTGATGACAGTACAACATATTGAGGCCCAGAGTTGATTTGATGATGAAGACGAAAGACAGTCGAGTGATCTCCTCAACGGTTCACAGCAGCAACTTCGTGTTTGGGGTAATATATACATATATAATTACATGTCCTGACTAACTGACTCACTGATTGACCAATTTACGATCAACGCCCAGACCAAACCGCTGGTCCTCAGAGCTAGCATTTTGACAGCATAAATTTTTGATATTCCATCCGTAGAAGGGTAAAAAGGTGGGTGAGAAGGGGGTTGGAAGTGAAAGTACAGGTGGTTTTGAAATTAGAGTCATGGAAATTATTATTTGGGCACCTCTTCACGAATGGGTTTCTGAAAATTCAACTCTAGAGTGGTAAAATGAGGATTGAAGGTCTGTATAATTAGTTGTTGTCATAAAAATTGGCATTTGAAAAATATTTGATACAAATAGAAGAAATATGTGTTTCAGTGTTTTTATAAATTCAATCACCAAAGCGGTGGAATCGGGGTGAAAGTTTGTAATGGGTGTTCCGTTAGTTTTCAAATTAGGGTAATAAAAATGAGTATTTCAGGTCCTTGTAAGGGATAAAGAATTATAGGTTTCAGTGTTCTATAAATGCAACCCCTAGGGGGGTGAAAGTTTGAGTAAGGGTTCAGTTAGTTTGGAAGTTAAGGTCATCAACATTGGTATTTGAGGTCTTTGTTACAAATAAAGAAACATGTTTCAGTATTTTTAGAAATTTCGAATCCATAGGGGTGAGTGAATTCGTAATGGTCGTCAAAAAAAAAACAAAGTTCAACGCTGGTACCAACTAGTCATAGTATATAACAGATTATAGTTGAACTACGATGGATAAGAATTTTGAAAATAATCCAAATCAAGTAATTAGCAATCAGTAGATTTTAGCAAACTAAAAATTGAAAAAATAAAACTTTTTAATTAAAAATGAAACCGACGAAAAAAGAAACTTGAAAGCAATAAATTAAATGAACCTTTTTAGTCTCAATAACTAAGCTCCAAAACTAATGTATGTAACTAATTCTGAGTCTGCGCCAAACAAACAATCAACGAATTCAAATTACTTTAAAGAAATGATCAAAACAAAATAACATAAGAATGTGAAATCTCCAACGATAAACAATAACATTCCAGAAAAGCACCCTCCGCACGAACACTCGCAAAGACATGTGGTCTCACATGTATGCCCGTTCGGGTAGCTTTTTCGCTGATTATGGACTTCGAGAACGCTCGGCAATTTCCGTCGAAGGGACGCGCTTTCGCCGCGCACACCGCTGCCATTATTTCACGCTTTACGTAATCAATTTGCTTGTGTGTTTGTCTGGCGCCGACTCAAAATTATTCACAAACATCAGTTTTGGAGCTTAGATATCAAAAAAAGGTTCATTTAATTTTTTGTTTTTCAGTTTCTTTTTTCGATGGTTTTATTTTTTGTTAAAAAAAAAATTTGCGTAAAGAGCAGCTCCTCCATGTTGATTTTTTTCAGGCAAGAGGATGATGTTAGATTGAGGTTGAGTATTTGTAGATATTTTAGTGTTTCTGTGGTTTGCTAATGTTCAGTTATGCAGTTGGAATCAGCTGCCAGGACTATTTGCATTTGTTCTAATATATGTGTATTGTTTTTCAAAAATTTCACATTTTGATTAAATATTGTGATTTTGGATTTATTTCCTTTTGATTCCGGTGCTGTGTAGGTACATATTATTTTTGTTTTTATTTATAAAAATGTACTAGATTTGTTTGGATTTATCAAAGCATTGTCTTGATTGTTTAGAATCCGTCTAGCAATCGCGTTGAACAGTAACGAAAATAATTTGTGCCCACCATATTCGATTTTTTCATTTGCTGCTGGGTTCTCTATGAAGTTTTCAACGTTTTTTCATTTATATTGTCTTGGACTCGAGTTATAAAGAGCCACATTTTTCTTTAACTTTCTGATATTCCGTGAAAGTAGTCGTACCTATGTTGGGTTTCTTACGCTGTTTTCTTCTTGCTACCTGGTCTCCGTATGTGTTTTGATCGCTTTCGGTTAAGTTTATGATGTTTGTCATTACGTTTCTTTGTTCGTTTTCTGAGGTATTGCTGAAGTTTTGTGGTTGGGGATCATGTTTTTTGGTGTGATTTCCTAGTTCATTTTGTTGTGTAGCTCTGTTTTCCTTGGGGGTGTTCGTGATTTGGTTTGAATTTTTGCTATTTAGATTTGCATTTTTTTGGTTTTTTTGTTGGTTTTGTATGGTTTGTTTTATTTGATATTTTATGGGAGTGAACTGCCCGTCAGTTGGGGTTTTTGTTGGTTATTTATTTTATTTATTGCAGTATGAGCCTTTTTCTCTTTTATTGGTAGGTTGTTCAGCTTTTAAAACACTTTTTCGATTGTAGATGTTTGTTATTGTATTGTGGCTTTGAAACCGTGTCTTGAAGCTCCTAGTGCTTCTTTGACTTCATTCGTGATGTCTTCTTTGATTGCAAATAGCTGTTGTTGTGTATTTTTCCAAGTGATCGTAGTGTTTCTTGGCATAAAGAACACAGAAAGAACATTACTCTGCCATTTCGAAGTTCCATACATTTTGCTTCCGTTGCTGTTAGCTTTGCACTGTTTTGGCATATTTTTGCTTCGCATTTATCGCAGCTCCATAATTTGATCTGTTCTTCTACTTTGTTGCAGGATGAGCAGGCCATTTGTTTGTTTTCAGCGAACTAAGGAGTTGTTTTTGATGACTTTAACCTCACTTTCGGAATTTCAGTTTTTGACTCTTTGAGGTACTAGGGCTTGGAGTGTTTTCGTTGTTAGGTACTGATGGTGAGTTAGTGGAGTATTTTCTTGTGGTTGAACATTTTTTTATTTTCAAAATAGGTAAAATTCTTGAGAAATCAAATACGCTTGGTTTCTCAGTAGTGATGGCTACTCGGTTGAACAATGAGCTATATATCCCTTTCTGCTATTTGCTTATGAGAAAGATATATTATGAAATCATAAAAGAACAATTGGAATTTTCGCATAATACTTCCGTTCGACAAATTAGAGCTATTTCCTGGGAAAAGTACGTCAATAAAACAGGTTCAGAGAAATTTCCAGCAGTCTTCGGCCGCTGCGGAGTGAATCATGCTCTGTGAAAATGCTGTTTTGTGTTTTGAGAGGTTGTGAGGGTGGATGTTTTGGGGTAATATGTTTTGGTGACGAATAGAAGTTTTTTGGTTGATTTTCATAGCAAATTGAGAAAAAAAGCGTAACCCAGCCTGGAATCGAACCCGGGTTCTAGTAGTTCAAAAGCCAGCGCTCATCCACGTAAGCTACTAAGCTGATTTGAATTGATACAGTGTTTGAAGTTCTTTGACCGCTGGGCGGTGCTCTGGGAGAATGTATTCAGCATTAATTTTAGCTTTTTTGCATCATGGTTTTGATTTTTCCGGTAAAAAAGCATATGTCGCATTTTTCGAAATTTGTCATGAAATGTCATTTCAGAATCTGGAGCAATATTTTTGAACTTGCGCATTCATTTAAAAAAAAATGGAATACTTGTTTATTATCCCAATTATATATGGAAATGACATAAAGTTGTTTTCATAATAACGAAAGCAAAGCACATCATACAGTGATTATAAAAAATAAACAGGGAACGAAAAACAGTAGATTTTTCTGTAAGTCGAAAAAAGTGATAGTTTTCTATTGAGTGGAAATATCTTGTGAAAATTTCCACGAAATAGAGAACTCACGCATTGGAAATGCTCCATTAAATCTATTACCATCCAAGTCAGAAGAAAAATACGAACTATGTTGCAAGTTATTTTCAAACGATGAAATCAAAAAGGAGGAGGTGTTCTAGTCGACGCAATTTTTTTTTTATGTATGATCACATTGATCACGCATACCTTTTCACAGATTAGTTTGATTTTGAAGATTGTTCATTGAATAGGGTGTACTTCGGAATTGATCTCATTTGAGATTGAAAAAAAATGCCACCCCATAGGGTAGCAAAATGGAGGATATTGATCGTTCACCCTCTAAATTTTGGCCCGTTAACCGATTCTATCAGGCATAACTTTGTACTGGGTTATCCGATTTGGATGTTTTTTTTTATTGTATAGGGTATACCTCAAAGTTGATCATATTTGGAGGATTGTTCACCCCTAAGGGTATAAAAATGGGGGATGATTGATTTTACACGTGTGAAGCGATTCTCTTGAAACTTGGCATACATATGTAGTTCTGATAGCACTACAATATAATGGATACCTCAATTGGTAATTGAGTGGGTAATAATTAGTGGATTTTTGCCACACAAAAATAGGTAATAAAAACTTTTTAACAAAAAATTAAATCGACGAAAAAAAACTGAAAAGCCAAAAATAACCCTTCTTAGTCTTAATAACTAAGCATTAAAACTAATGTAACTAACTAATTTTGAGTCGGCGCCAATCAAACAATCAACGAAGATCAACAAATTTGTTAAAAAAAAAATTATCAAAACGTCACCGTGCATCCCGCTGTCATATTTAACGCTTTACCTAAATCAATTGCTAGTTTGTTTGGCGCCGACTCAAAATTAGTTACTTACATTTGTTTAAGACTAAGAAGGGTTATTTTTTGCTTTCCAGTTCCTTTTTTCGTCGGTATAATTTTCTGTCAAAAAGTTTTTTCAAGATTAGATGTCTATCTGACGGATGTCGTATACGATTTATAATAAAAGTGTTGCCAACCATGAAACTAGTACTTTTCTCCCTCGATAAAGTATGCTCTTTTTTATAAATAGTTATTGAATCAACTAGTGTATTGATGGTGGCGATTATTGATTGAGATATTTTAACGCGAGAGCGAAGCGAGATCATCAATAGCCATTGGAATATACGAGTTGATTACAAAAAAAGGCCGTCGACCTCGTACCTGGGGTCACCAAGAAATGTTCGATTTCTATTTGATTCAATCAGGAGAAAATTTACAATATTTGGATTTTAAAATACATAAATTTGACAGTGCGAAGGTACCATGATTTGACATTTTAATAGTATTAGAATTCGTGTATGTTTAGTTGCCTACACCACAATGTCGGATTAATAGAGAAATCGACCATTTATCGGTTATTAATGGTCGATTTTGGTGTAAGTTTGCATATATCACAATTATGCATTATTACAGAAATTGAACCTCAATATGGGTCATCAACGATCGATTTCGTGTAGATTAAACAGACTCGTTGATATGAGGTCGCCGGAAAAAATACAAAAAAGCTTATTTTATTATTGGTAGTAAAAGTGAACTTCTGTGTAGCGAGCATGTGGGCCAGCCATTCTAACAACATGTGCGAACGTGAGAATAATGTTCGCATTGCCAGTTCACTTTCACTCCAATCGAATCAAAAGTAACACGTTTACCCCTCTAGATTATGAGGATTGAATTTGATACGTTATAATATAATTGATATAAAACGCCAAATTCAAGATTGAAACATCATAGGTCATAAAAGTCGATGACTTTTGGGGAAAAAAGTTTTTGCCGATGTCCATTTTTTGATCAAAGCAGCTTAACCATAAATTTTGTCGAAAAATATGTCTAGAAGCTCTTGATTTTCTGGTCAGTCGTAAAAAGAAAATATATTGTAGATACTCAAAAAAACCGCTTCAGAATATAATTTTTCCTGGACACTGAAAATCACAGAAGTTGATTTTCCTGCTGCTGTGTCAGTTTGATTAGGTTGCATGGTGTTTCATCATGTTAGCCTTCATCAATCAGTATAAAAGAAAGCTGAATTTTCTCACAAAAATTTCTAAATAATGCAATAAAAGCACCGCTATATAATACAGATGAGTTTGCGAAATTTCTCAACATCAACATCATTATCAGAGTTTATATATGGAACTATATGCAAGGAAGTTGCTATCAACATTTCGGCAATCAGGTTTCGATGACAGGCCATCAAAAGCTACGATCTAATATTTTGGCATACCCTAAGTAGTTTATAAGCCCTGAGAATTTTTATTTCAGCTAAGTGAGAAACTGAAGGTCGATCCAAAAAGAAAGACAACTGAATTTAATTCTGAACTTTAGAAACATTATTCTCCCGTGCTTTGTTGGTCATTGGGGAAAATATATTGAGGATACCCGAAAGGGATATAACGCAAGTGAAAAGCGCTATATATCACCATCCAAATTGGTGGCGTTAACTTCCTCAAACTGTTGAGACAAAAATAATTACTATAAAATAAAGTTGAATGGAACAAATGGGAGTATATAGAACTACTGGTTTTTTGATACAATATGTATGAATGTAGAAAGGAAACCAAATCAATTTGCCTTGTTAAGTTACTCTATGCACCAAGCGATTTTGTATTGAGGATTATATTTCAATTAGTAAGTAACCTACTCTGATTTTCCCAATCGAAAGAATGAAGTGAGTGGAAGTTTTTACTTCTGAACCCCAAATAGCTCCGATTTAGATTTATGTTAGTTATATACAATTATATCATATTTATATTTAATTTCTAATAAAACTCTGTTTTAAAAATTTTATGAAAATATTATTCCTGGATAAAGGAGTTTCGAAATTTCAATTGTATTGCTTATTGAATTATTGAGACGCACAAATACAACAAACATGTATGTATTTCCCACTGAAAAAAGAAATAATAAAGACACGTTCAGTAGAAACCGACCTGTTTTGGTCCAGTAGTCTTATGATTTCAGAGGTGAACGGGTGGGTTTTCAAGGTGGGTACTCACTGGAGAGCTGTATCTGCAACTGCAACGGTTACAGAAACCAAAATTCATGATGTGGACGCGTTGCACAGTGTGTTCGAACGCGAGTTGTCGCGAACACGAAGAGATTCATGGTTGGTTCGTGGATGTCTATTAGTTGATACGTGAGTGAGTACGTGTTGCAGCAACAATCGTCGACGGAATGTCAGAGTAGAATGATGAAAAAATTATTAATTTAATCGAAATATGTAGAGAGAAACCAGTTATATGAAATCAAAGAAACAAGGAGGACTATTGAAAATATTCAAAATTAAATGCTTGGGAGAAAATAGGCCGCTGGCCAATGGAAATTTGTAACCAAAGTTATGAAATTAATAGGAAATGATATTAAACATATATATTTTTTATTTGAAACAACTGAAACCAGTGAACAATAATATAAATGAGATAGAAAAAATATTGCGAAACAAACAAAAACACAATTCGACAATTATTTTGAATGATAAACTCTCAAAAATAAAACATGCGGAAAAAATAACTCTATAAAATTATTGTTCATAAAACAAAATATTTATGCCTTTGGCCACTGTTTGCATATTGCAAATATACTGAAACCAACTGAAATCAGTTAACAATAACATAAATAAGATGGAAAAAATGTGACGAAACAAACAAAAACACAAATCCACAATTCCAATGATAAACTTATCAATTTATTGTTTATAAAACGAAATCCATATGCTTTTGGCCACTGTTAAATGAATTAATATCGAGGTAGCAGAATATATTGCCATCAATCTCATGTACCACCATTTTGTGTTTTCTTCCTCAATATTTTGACCTTTTAAAGTTGACATTTTCTATTTTATCACATGTCATTGTCATTATTCCATGCAATACTTCAGCCTGTGCCACATATTCAATGTGAACCATTAATCCAAGTTTGGCATACAAAAAACATAAGAAATTATGCCCAAAGAAGGATATGATCACCTGAACACACGTTATATAGAAATACTAGCTGTTGCCTGCGACTTTGTATTTTTCCTGGTTTTATTCATGTGATTCCATCTAGCTTTGAACATTGTCGGATTTGATGATTCAAAGATTCATACAAACTTTCATCCCCTTTTTCACCACCTTAAGAGTTAAATTTCCAAAAATATTTCCTTATTGCTCACCTACAGTGTCAAAGAAACCCTCGTGCAAATTTTCATGTTCCCAGCCCCAGGAGTTTGGGATGTGCGTTTATATGTCAGTCAGTCAGTTATTCTTCTATATATTTAGATGAATAAAACAAAAATATCTTTCCCGTATCACCACTCAACGATAACGACTTGTATTCGCATAGATATTTAACCGCTCATGTATCATTTTAAATTTCCCGCAAGCAGGAACAGCACTTCGGATGGTTTCATACATCTTCGGAATCGAATGAGCAAAAGCTAGACGCTTGTCACACAGCCTCGCATATAATAGAAAGAGAAAGAGATAGAGAGAGAGAGAGAGAGAAATAGTAGCATGGAGGGGGCATAGCGTTTTTTCCTTACATGACGATTTCTATCAGTCAACACCTACCGTAAGCCGCGTAAAGGAACTTCGTTCCAAAATATTATTGATTACAATTCATCGTGAAGTGCTTTACAGCAAACACGCTCGCATTGCATATGAGTTACAAGACGTTTCTTATTCAACAAATGATTAGTCTATCTCAACTGAATTTTATTCGCCCATTTGAAACGTATTCAACAGTTCTAAAAGAACTAGCCCCCTGAGTATGATATTTTGAATTTTATGATACTTCCGTCGCTAAGATTATTTGCAAAAGGAATATATTTTAAATTGTTCTTCGAATGTAATTCAGTTTTTATTATCATTCGAAATTAATCTTCTTACATATATTTTCTATTGGATCTGATCTTCATATCTGAAATAATGAATGTATAAAATATTGTTTGTGTATATTACAGAAACAGCAACAAGATACTGTACACACTACAGAAAATTCGGATAGAACAAGAGAGTTTAGATGCACCAAGCACTTCGAGTGAATATATGTAAGAACTCCCAAAAATTACAGGTGGGCTGCCCACACTGAAAGCAGTTTCTACAGAATCGAATTTCCTCAATAGGGGTATGGGAATGGAAATATTAGAAAAAAAGTGATAGTTTTCTATTGGGTGGAGAATCAAATTCCCACGAGATAGAAAACTAATTTTTCTATTCATTGAACACGCTGTTTTCGGTATTTTTTTATGGAAAATCATTAATTAATTGTTAAAGTGCAAATCATCATAGATCATTATAGTCGCCCCTCGAATACTACACCTGTCAGCTTAACATTTGGCAGATTGATAAATAAATTGAACAGTTTAATCGAGTATGGAAGTACATGTGACATTGTATGTAAATTCTACGGTGCTAACAACAAAACATCAATAACAAACAATTATGTTTTCATGATATTTCAAGGTACATCGAATCTATCACCATCCAAGTGAAAAGAAAAATACGAACAATGTTGCAAGTTATTTTTATGATTATAATCGTCTATATGACAGATGTATTTCTGACGGATGTCGTATACGAAGGGCGATTATAATGATCTATAATGAAAGTGTTGAAACTAGTACTTTTCTTTGCGATTTTCTCTCAATAATGTATGCTCTTTTCCATTAAAAATACGGAAAAAATTATTTTTCATCTGCTTTAGATACTTCACAGACGATTTTCAAAAAATTGTGTTTTTTTTGTTTGTAAGCATGCTGGCTTCATATAATTGTTCTGATTTCATCCACCAGTTTAGATGTAACGAGATTCTTTTATTTACATTAATAAAAAACTGTTGTTATTGCAGAGGTTTGAATACGTTTCGCCGGTAAGCTGCAACGAATATTGTTAAGGAATTTCAGACTCTCTTTCAAATCTCTCAAACAAATCAAATTAACTTTATTTCAACAACAACAGTTATTACAGTTACAGTTTCATTGGCTGATGAGAGCCCTTCCGAAGTAATCTAATTATTCATCATGTTCGCTATACAAAAACAAGATATCAGAAGAAAAGGAGAATTTCAAACAATATATCTTCATTCAACAATAATCTTGCTCTGTTTTGAACTTCTTCCAGAGTGGAGTAAAATACACCTGGGCGTATGTCGCCTGTTTCTGACCTTTTTTTTACCCACTCTGTGATGAAGTATTCAACTTCTGTTATATCATTCTATTTGCATATAACAGCAGTAGTAGAGAATGAAGGTGGAAATGAAAAATGTAATTGAATACAAAAAATAATGAAAATTATTAAAACATAAAAATTATAAGAAAAAAATAATTATAATGGTAATAATAATAATAATTATGATATCCTAGTTTTTTTTTAAGAGCAGTCGGACAATTTGAGAAAAACAACGCTCTCAATCTACAATTTTATTGCCAATGTTTCGGCGAGGAACCTCGCCTTCTTCAGGGCTACAAATAATATAAAGAACATAATCACTCACTTTACCTTTGGGGAAGTAAACTCATCAGTGTATGGTAATTGTTGGAGTAGCTTCACATATTTGAATAAAAACAATAAAAATAAAAAAATTACGATGTGTTGTGGGAAATAAACTACTCCGTTTTTTGGTTCTTTCCAACCTACTGTTGACTGTACCTATCTTATCACCATGTATTTATGTATCGGTCTCCTATTCGTAGCGTCTCTGTATTTATTCATCAACAATAACTGTTTTTTTTATTGTGTAATTTTTTTAAATTATGTTCTTTATATTATTTGTAGCCCTGAAGAAGGCGAGATTCCTCGCAGAAGCGTTGGCAATGAAATTGTAGATTAAGAGTGTTGTTTTCCTCAAATTGTCGGACTGCTCGTAAAAAAAACTACGATAATAAATCCTCTGGACGTGAGAACCTAACAAATAATTATGATGATAATGAAGAGGAAGGGATAGCCATCGGCGATGCAGGAAATCGAGGTGAGTCTTCAAATCCCTTTAGAATATTTTGAATGCTATCGGGTTCTCTAGTATGTGTTGCTTGAGGGGCGAGTTTCAAATCACTTATTTTCCCATTTTTTTCAGGTTCGTTGGAAAAAAACGAATCTTTGTGTATGACTTTTTTTGAAGAGCGAAATTTTGATATGTAAGTTTTGACTGATCTTGTGGTTTTGTGAGCGCTGAAACAAAATTTTTGGATGTTCGAGATTATTGGTAGCTGTATAGGCATCTAATGTTGAGTATTTTGTTTTCCCCGTATAGTTGCTCCGTTGGGAAGCGTCTAGCTCTTTTGAATGTTATTTTCGTTATGAGTTTTGAGTTGTTTGTAGGCAATTTGTAGGCACATCACCACACAACAATACAATATATGAGTATGGATTCTGACAAAGAAATATATAAAATTAATTTGTGTTATCGAAAGAGGGTGTTGAATTCGAACATGAGAAGTCTCACGCTTTTCATAAATTGGAAAATGTGTTCTTCCCATCTCAGATGTTGGTTAATAACTACGCCCAGATATTTTATGGACGTCGATGCCAACTGTCATCTCTGAATATTAGAGCTGTAACAAATGACATGGCAATTGAAATTTTCTATTTGGGTAAGTTCATCATAGCACATTCTTTTTGAAGAAAATTATTTTCGATTGATAGGATTATTTTTCATCTGTGGAAGTTTTTTCAGAATCCGGTTTGGCCCCATTTTCGCCAAATATTCCCGATTTGTTTTCAGGCGTGCAGAATGCAGAAAATATATTCATTATTTGTATATAAAACTGAATTGACCATCATATAATTTTTCTGATCTTTACTGGAAAATCAAATTCAACCCTATGATGTATAATGCATATGGGAACTCCTTTCACTTACCGGTAATTTGCTTTCTCTGTAGATCTCAGGAAAGGTGATTTCAGGAAAAGTGATTTTGGAAGTAAGTCTAGACGACCTCAGGAACCTGAAACAATCGAGCATTTCTGCCTAACCAAACTCCCCTAACTTTCCTTTTCCTTCACCTTTCAACTGTCACTTTGAACCAGACACTTTTATCTTTCTACAGATTTTGTCCCTTATTCAAATAGGAATAAAACCGAGGTTCGAGCATATCAAAAGAAACAAATTTATTTCAAATCCCTGATCTCAAATATTTACTCAGGGTCTCGTAATTCATGCTCCTAACCCAATTATAAAATACAACAATAAGAAGGGAGGAATTTCAGACAGTATGTCGACCTCTAGTGATGATTAAATTAATCCCACGGAATGTGTAGGGATGCTCTTCCCCAAGAAAGTTCTGGGAATTACCACACTTGTCGCCAGGTCAACCAAGGGTAGAACCACAATATTATCTAGAATATTATATATAACATATCTCATTTTCATAATCTACAAAAGGGTTCTCATTTTCCACGAAATATATTACAATAACCCGGTGAAATTGTTCCTCAAAATTGCAGAAAAACAGCAAAAAATTCACGACGCCATCGGGGAACTATTTAACTTACTTGTTCTGAGCATTATTTTTATGAATTATTCATTAAGACAGGTCCTTGGTAACATTTTTTTGGTGATACGTTTTATGCTATTTCGAGTGTTTTTTTTTCTTGATATAAACATTATCCAAAAAAAAACAGCGAATGATAAATAGAAACCCCATGATAATTTCTTCAATCCGACTACCCACTTAGATGCAATTTCAATTTATTGGAAAGAGACTGGATTTTTATTTCTGTCTGGTCCTTGATGGTTGTATTATATGGATCCGAAAGTGATGAATTTCAGGTAGTTTTTGCAAAAATTACTTTTTTTCGTGCAATATTGCGTGACCTGATTTCATGTCTATGTTTTCGAACAGATTATGGCAGTGGCAATTCTTCTCGTTAAAATCACCATACAGAAACCTCTCTTGTTTTTTCAGATGTAAAAATCATAAGAGAAAAATTTTCCTTGAATTTTGTACTTCATTCTAATTTATTCTCCAGCAGATGTATTTTATGTACAACTGTTGTTTAACTGATTGATACTATTCTTGGGGGTACGGGTGGAGAAACCAGTCTTTTCTTTGGACCAATTGATACCGAATAATTGATGAGTATAAAAACTATACGAAAACTGGTAAGCTTCAATGGTGGAGTGTATAGAGAAAAATCATATGCGGGTGGATAAAACAGATTATCTCCTCAGATTCTGACGATACTGCACCAGTATTCCAATCATCCAGGTTATCCTTTCTGAGAAGTGCCTCTTCGAACAGAAAGCTCACGATCGTTCTAAGTGTCTACAATATGTTATTTCTCCGAAGTGATAGGCTTCTTGCTCAAGACAGAGTTCACTTTTCTCAAGTGTGTTTTTTCTTGGGAATTCTGGGCTACATAATTGTTCGTTGTGCTCGTAGATGTATTTTGGTGATAAACATGTTTGTTTGTCTAACATGATATTATTGAGTTCAGTGGAGATAAACATCTGCTTTCGTCTTAGACAAATCCTTTCCATAATGCAGAGTTTGATATATATATATATACATATATATATATTATATATTATATTTTATGATTGGGTAGAATATTATATTTTCACTTATATTATACTTATTTCAATAAAATTTGTAAAATGATTTATTTCACCCAATACCATAACAAATTTACTAAATATTTGTAAAATTTCCATTATTTTTACTCTTTGTAATTCCCTTTGAAATTATTCTTATATACCATTGCCCTATTGATGTTCTAGAATTCCAATAATTTATTTTTTCTCCCTGCTTTTTATTTTCTTTCTTACCACTAATGCCTCAGGAGTCGGTACTGGCAACAGAGCCACTCTGCCTTCCTTGATGTCAATAGAACTATATCAGTTCGGTGTTTATAGGTGGAAGATCAGCATATCATTGTGGAAAATAAACCAGCGATTATCAAAAACAATTATTTCCTTTATTCAGGAAAACTTATATTGACCTGGCCTGCGATAGATAACTTAAACTATGAGCAATTGACAAATTTTCAGAGAAAATAATGAAAAACAATGAAGTATATTATAAATATAACCTCACTTTTTCTTTTGAGTTGAAAAATTGTTTTATAGTTCAATACCAAAATTGAACAAAGTTCATCAGATCCAAGAGTTATTTTGCAAAGTGATTCAGTTTGTGATTTGCACCCAAAAAGTTTTACCTGGAGTTGGATTGTCGCTGATGTATTTCCTGGTGATTCTCTATAATCCAGCTTCATCCACTCCTCTCAGGAACTTTCTATTGCAGTGGAACTCTCCAAAATCCTTGAAATCAGCTTGGATAAGTTTTCATGTGGAAAACAGAAAGGTAATCCTTTTTTATCCTTGATTATTTTTTTGTCGAAATTTTCCAGAGGTTGAATTGATTTGTTATTGGAATTTCTTTTCTCTCAAATTTTCGACTACAATCTTTTTTTTTTAATTTTTTCCTCTTCTCGCTTTGTTTTTTATTTCCCTGGATACGATTTCTGTTTTGTCATTCCATTTGAATTTTTGAAAATCGCGCACTTCCTTGTCGCACTATCACTAATTTGTTGTTATTTGAGAAAACTTATCAACTAACATATTTTACATTTCTTATAAACTAAATACAAGATTTTATCATAATTATCTTTGACGTTTCTGTGTTCTTACTTTTCCACAATTTCAAATCTTCCGTCCACCCATCTCTGTTCCCTGATTGGCTATTCTCATCAAAGAAGTTTCTTGTTCTCCCATTGGCTATTTCAGTTGGATGCAATTCCATATACTGTATGTTTCAACATTATAATTTTGTTGATCACATTTAATCCAGAATAATTTTGTAAAACTAGACTTTTTGTTGTATTTCAAACAATTATATGTTGGAATCATTTTTGAAAATGAAAGAAAATTACTGCATTATAGTGCATATATTTTCCTATCAATGTTATACAGAGGCTTCAGAAAGTAAATAGAATCCCAAAAAATGTAAAAACAATATCTCATGAACTACTAACTATTAAATATTTATTATTTTCGTGTTTTTTTTTAAGAAATTATTAATTTTTCATTTTTTAAATATATAACTAGTCCTTCTTAACATAACAATATATTATATATATATATATATGTATATATATATGTATATATATATATATGTATATATATATGTATATATATATATGTATATATATATATATGTATATAAACTACAAATTTGGAAATTAACTATAAAAGGAATATCATTTCATGGTGTATTAAATTTGAAGTTTTTATTAATAGTCAGTAATTTTTTATATATATATATATATATTTATATATATATATATATATATATATATATATATACGTAAGAATTGTTTTCGACTGGATGGTAGAGAGAGGATTGTATTTGGCAGGTTTCGCAGTCACTTATTCAAAGAAAATGCTCTTTTTTCTGGTCAAGCTTTCGAAATTTATTATCCCTTCTTCAGGAACTGAAATGTGAGGTTATTAAAGAGCTAAGAAATACAGTATAAAATCGAGGAAATTTTTTGGCTTTTTAAAAAACATTGAATTTAGACATAATACATACATTCAGATAAAAAACTTGTTTTAAAAAGGTAATTAAAAACGATGTTCTGCTCAGCAGATCATTAAAAACATGAACAATCATGTCACAGGAACGTCTGTCACTCTTCATACTGATGTGTGCGAATTCTATTTTTGAGTATTTTAATCATGAGACTGAATTGTTTATTATGAGGTTTATATTCTAATATTTGTCTCCTCAGACAGCAGTTTTTCGAAAAATTGTGAGGTAGCTGATGAGAATTTCCACTATAGTTGTACGAATAATATGTTCTGTGCCATGATATTCCAGCGTTTCAATAAAATATATATTGGATGACCCGGTCAGTGGAATTCTTCCAGAAATTTCAAGTTTAAACTACCCTTATGAGGGGAGACTTGCAATTTTTTATGGTGGCACGAATAATATGTTTTATGCAATCATTTTCTATCGTTTCAATGAAATATATTCACCGGAAACCCTTGGTCAACAAAAATTTTCGAGAAATCGTAGGTATAAACCACCCTTACGAGGAGACTGATTTGAATTTTTTCATGATGGCAAAAAAAATATGTTTTGTGCAATCTATATTTTAGAGTTTCAATGGAATATCTTAGCTGGAACTCTCCGGTCAGTAGAGTTATTAGAAAAATCACAGGTACGAACTACCCCTAAATGGGGGTGGATTGGAATTTTCAATATGGTGGCATGAAGGCATTCCTTCATATATGTCGATTCTCCATTATGATCATGATAATCTTATCACAAGTTATTATATTGAAATCCAAATTAAATGACAAGAAATATAAAGTTTCTATTACACCCTGTATAAACTAATGCAATCGCTATCGTGGTCGCCCAAAATTAATCTAATATATCTTAGGTGTAGCGTACCATATTTCAAGCAAATTCTATCGATGCCTAGAAACCCTCTTATAATATATGTGCATAGTCCTTTGAACAGCACCTAATTCACTGAAATGGTGTTACCATATTCTATTGCTTGTTAGACGTGGTTCGGCACTGGGAAACTACCAAATTTTGAATACTGTTTCGAGGAAATATATTTATTTTTATTGTTACCGATTAATACCAAGAATATAGCAAGATGAACTTCAGAATGAATCACTCCAAGTGTACTCTTGACATATACTTCATTTGAGGTACCTCCTTTCACTTATAGGGCTATACAAATGATTGGGTAGAAAACACGGTGATGGAAATTTCACTACAAATGTACTTTATTCATGAACATGTTGTCCAAGAGCGTCTACATCATGAAATATGGAGTAATCGTGATAACCTGCTTCAGAAATAAATTGATGAAAGACAAAATGAGATTGTGATCGAAAAATGTGTTCATAGCTGATAGGTTTGTTTGTGATTTCCATAACTCGTCATCTATCAGTGACTAGAAGTTGGTACACATGCCTAGGAAGGGATACATTGTCCAGTGCAGTAGCTATAGATAGCACCGATGACAGAGTAGCATCTGCCTCAGCGTATATTTATAGACATATTTTTCCTTTCTCATATAAATCAGAGAATACAATAACAGGCGAGATTACTGATTTCTGGAAAAATTACCACAATGTCCAAAACTATGAGAAAAGTGCTTTTTCAAAGAAGTTAAAAAAAAATCATTGTGTGGTTTTATGAAACCACGGTATAAGTGAAACTTTTTTTCGCATTGTAGACATTTAACCAATAATGTTTGGAAAAATATTCGATTTAGGGTATTAAAATCGCATCATCCATCTTGATTTTATACTTGGAAAATGGGAATGATTATGGGAAATGATAACTAGGTCTCCAACTATATTCATACGAAATGAGTTAAATGATAAATTCAAGCACTCAAAATTGAAATACATAAACAACAATGAGCACCAGCAAAAAGTTCTAATAATTCTAATAAATTCGAAATAAAACTATGTTTACTCACCAAGATCTTTTTTCCTTTTTCTATAAGCACAAGCTCTGTCAGCGTTCTGTCTTTCACGGCGTAAAATTGATTCATCGTCATTCATTTTGCACTATTCTTGGCTTTTTCCTTGTTGATCAGTTTTTTGGACTAACTAGCTGTTTCGTTGTTTATCAAAAGCAAACAAATAGCAACATTTACATTAAACACTGATAAAAACAAACAAATAGCGTGGAGCACTGACACAAATGAGTAATAGTCTATACACAATACGGTCAGCTGATGCGAACCATCTCTGTCGAGTCGAGCGCCTTTCACTTCACCCCTACTCCGCGGCCTACCGTCACGCGACATGCAATAGATTGACGGAAAAGTTCGAGACGATGTAATGAAAGTTTCACTTTAAAAAATCCAAAGAAATGCTCCTGTGTGACGTAACAAGTCCAGATCTATCGCCGATCTCCGAGTTGCAAGCGTTATTCATAATATTTCTTAACAATGTGAGCAGGCCGAAAAACAAATGACATTGCACTCGGTATACATACATATCTTTCAAGAATAACTTAATCAAGAGCAGCTATCAAATGAGGAGTCTTTCAATATAACATGTGTTCTGATTAATTCATAGGATGAAAGAGAATAATAGTTCCTCAGAAGTTCCGCAGAATAGTGACACTGGCAGTTCAGGAAAATGCCGAATCAATGGACTTATGACGTCAAAAGAAGCGACAATAACGCTGTGTTTGAATGTCTCACTGAATTTGAGGGTTTTAGAGCAGCGTTTATTCGAATACTACACAATATCTTCTAGAAAAACTATGCATATCGTAGCCGACACTATGAACGAACACCTTCGCTCCGTGTGACAAGCCATTTAGTCAAACCAGCTAGTCGAGCCTTGCGCCTTTGATGTTTGGGAATTTACCAACATTTCATGGAAACGTTCGAGCCACCTCGAGAGTCTCGATCTTACGACGCGAGATTAGACAATTCCCAAGCCGAGCTCGCCAAGTCTCACACCGTGAGACGCCGGCTTTTGGGTCCCCGATAAGATTTGACACATATGCCAAGAACATGATATTTTCATTCATTCTCGTTTCGGTGCAGGCATTTGTACTTACACAAAAATGAAAATTATTATTTTTATATGTATTCATGGATTCGTCGGAATAAATGTAATTTCGACGTCAATATGTCAACTATACTCTACCATAAAAAACTTCAGATATAGGAGGTTATTATCTCACGTTATACGTCATATTTCCACTGGAATGGTTCAGAAGTTTTCAGTTTATTTCAAATTAATGCCAATTCTTGATTCTCGACACGGTCGGAATATATTGCTTTCATTGTATACCTCCACCTTCCATAACAGAAACAACAACTCATTTGAAATCGATATATATTTTCTCTAAATTGGTACACATCAAACTACGATATTGGTCCACAAGAAAGGACGTAGTTAGGCCTGAAAATAGTTTAACAATGAAGAATTCATTTGAGATACAGTTCAATCGATTATTTTGGTGTCTCTATCCCCATTTTTACTGTATTCTCGACATTCAGAGATTCTACACTACTTTTATCACTGGAATATACAAAACATATTCAATTAAAGCTCTTTTACATTCCTCCGTAAGTAGTTATCATCAGATCGTTAATATTTTCTCTACCCTGGCTAAGTATGGTTTCTAATTATATGGTCGAAAAAGCATCGTGGTGGATAAGTATTCCTGACATATTACATTATGTACAGTTCTCCATTTTGTCCAGTTTTTGAATCGACTGTTAAAAATAATAACCTTTCATTACCAAATATGGAATGCGATAAGTCGAATGAGCAGAAATAAAACAGATTTAACAAATATCCCAGAGACTCAGTTTCGTGTACAGGCGAATCATTTTTCGATTTCTCCCAGAGGATCGATCGATTAATTTAATTATACACCCTCAATATATACAAGCGAAAATCCACTGATCCAACTAACCTTGATTGCTCTGCTGGGACCCAGTAGATATTGAATTTGGCAGATAAATTACAATGAAAAAAAAACCACATTCATCACCTTAGAATACCCATTTATATAATTAATAGTCAATCAATTTTATTTTCATGCTTGAACTTCATTAGAATTGTTCCGAATAACAATCCGAGCAATAATGTAATGAAAAAGCAATGTATTCTAGAGTGAGTTCTGTGGTTTCGAAATTCGAGAAAAACGTAGATTTCCGGATGATGTGAAAAATACGTTAGTTAATTCTACTTCTCAGAAAGTGGAACACTTCCAATTTTGATACTATCGTTTCGGACGTCCATCGTCTTAATGTATTTAAAAGGTTTTCACGACGTTTCGAATGCTTGTATCTGCAATCGTCTTCAGGTGAATACTGTATTCACCTGAAGACGATTGCAGATACAAGCATTCGAAACGTCGTGAAAACCTTTTAAATACATTAAAACGATGGACTTCCGAGAATTATTTATGAACAAATGATTAAGTTTGCTATAAGAACATTGTTTTTTGCCCGTTTGTTGTCATGACAAAATAATAATAAAAAAAATCTTAAAAATATTTTTTTTATATCCCCAAGAAATAGTTTTTTCTTTAAAAATCATTATTGGCATTTCTCAATGGAGCAACAAAAAAATATTATTTCTTCATCAATAATTTCATTGTTTATTGATCTGACGATTTGTTTAAACAAGTCTTGTTAACATTTTTTTTTCTAAAATCAATTAGAATTACAGAAACAGCCATATGTAACAAAATACTGATTACACGATACCGAAGTTTGTTACATATGGCTGTTTCTGTGATTTCAATTACTCTTAGAAAAAAAAAAGTAAGTCAGAATTGAGTAACTTTTGAGTACAAAATATAATACAACAGAAAAAAATATCAAATAAATGAAGGGGACGAATGCTTCACCACTTATGAGGGATTCTGGTGATACCGGTGATACTCTTGGGGGTGCCTACAGTGAGCCGTGTAGTGTCCGCTATAGGATGTTCCACTATGATTGGACACTGCAAACAAGTTGTAGCGACATGGAGTTATGTTATCTGTTGAATAATTACTCATGTCTAGTCCTTCAAGAGGAAAGTCGATGATGACATTTAATTTTCCCCTGAATCTATCCATCGGCGAAAATCAAGTGAATTACTAATATTTCGAGGAATTTATGTATACATAATGACTTTGTGCATTTTATCTTTTCCTTCCATTTACAACAAGTTGGTTTCTTTTCGCCATCCAAAGTTTCTTCCTCAGTAAATGAATCTAAACATTGTGACAGTCTGAGCTGGCCAGTTCTCTGTGGAATATGAAGTGAAAGGTCCCAGAAGGGGTCAAAACAGACAGAACAATGGCTACAGAAACTACACTTCAACGTTGACTTTAGTCGACCAACAAAGTTATCAACAATTTTTGAGTTGTTCATTCTTAGATATCTTGACCAAGACTCCTGTGCATTTTCATGGTCACTCAGTTTCTCATCAATTTCTGTCAGGATAGGTTTGGGCTTTTCTATCACTCTGTTTACATCTTCATGGAGACCTTCCAATAAATATCTGAGAAATTCTTGGGTGTCCTGTTGAGCGTACCCCCCGAAACGAGGTGCGAATATTTGTATCTGGCTTTTCAAAGCAACAGTATTTACCACCCTATCAGTCAAATCTTCCGACCAAAGTTTTTTATCACTACCGCAATTGATTTTCTCAAAGCACCCTCCATACTTGATGTGCTTGTGTTGATATCCCTCATTATATGCTCGTCTATTCTGAAATACTCGAGCAATAATCTGGTATTCGATAAACATTGTATTACGCTCATGAAACAGGTGTTGTTAATGTTTTTCAATCCATTAAGTCCGAAAATTTGGGCATTTTTATGCACAAGTGGACTGATGGTGTTGTTGTAGTTATAACTGGATACATCATTAATGCTGACATCAAGAGAATAATTTCTCTCAAACAGTCTTCTACCGCGTCGTTCCATCAGAATGGTATATTTCTTAGATTTATCAAGGCATTCTTGGCTTTGAATAGAAGGATTTTGAGGCTGTGAAAAAATTTCATCCAGTTTTGGGGGTGAGGGAAGTGTACCCATAACTGATGCGGCGTTTCCTTTTTGAATTGCCATCATATACTTTTCTGAAAGGAGAAGTATATGATCTGGAATCATAAGTACACTTTTTTTCCAATTTTTTCTAGAAATTCCTGGGCGTGAGACCCAAATACTCCATATGTTCCAATCGCCACTGGATGAAATGAGTAAAATTCTTCTATATTTGAATATTTTCGAATTTTCCATTTATCAGCAGAAATAGCTGCAGCACCTTCTGTGATTGAGGTCGTTATAAGATGGGAGGATGCAACAGTATCTACACATGTGAAATCCCAAACCAAACCATTCCGTCTGGACGTTTTCCGTCGTCTTCACTTATTCCAACAGGTTCTAATACTGAGGGAATTTCCGCAGTTGTAAGAGCTCGTTGTATCAAATCATTTACAGCATGGTGTCTCGAAAAACGACCCGAACTGACCTTGCAGCTCAAACCATGTGTTCCATTTTCTTCAACAATAGATCCACATTTACATCTATGGCAAACACAAAGCGATGTTCCCAAACGAAGGCCAACTGCAATCCTGAACGATTGGTCATCTAATAGAGTCCCAAAAGAGCTACTGTGAGAGCATTAAGCCAAGCTCCTGATCCTTTAGACCTTACAGCATTGAGACGAGCTTTTCCAAATTTAGATTCTGCAGCTGACTCAAGGAGTTGTAAGTATGTTTAATCGGTCATTGGAATATTCCAGGCTTTTTGAGATTTTTTATTCTTAGGAAGATTAACTTTTGTTTTAGAGATCCATTTCTGTGCACATTCCAGATAATATTAATCTTGTATTTTCAGAAAAACATGTTGGTAGAACTGTTGTAACCAAAGATTCACCACTATTATAGGAAGCGAGGAAAGCTTTGCTCAACGCTCTTGCAGCACAACTTCTTGCAGCTTTAGGAATTCTCTTGATTATGAAAGTTCGGTCGTTAATAGCTTCAGTTGAACTTGAAGTAGAAGATGAATCTTCTGGTGAATTTGGAGAAATATTTTTAGATGGTTGAGAAGGTAATGATGAATGGTAAATTTTGGTTCTGTGAATTTTCAAACCCCTGGAAGTTTGGAATTTTCTATTACAAATATCACAAAATGTTGACTCATTCTTTTTCAATGGAATATCTTCGAAATCTGTATTGGTTTTTGAATAATTTATCGCCTTCAAATCGATTGACATAATTTTGACGTTTTCTTCCATTGAAATCTAAACATTTCTCTTCTACTGGCTGGAGTTGCGTAAAAACCAAATTTATTCACAACTCTGGAGGAATAAGTTCTTTTATTTAGTATATGAAAAAAAAAATTCAGTTAAAAATATAAAAAAAAAATAATGTATTCTGTATACGTCATATGTAATACTTTAAGTACGTGAATATTTTTTTTGTAACTCTATCGAGAAATTCCAATCATGATTTTTAAAGAAAAAATTATTTCCCAACTGATTATTTAAACAATGATAATATGAAAAAATACCGAATATTAAAATGTTTTTAAGATTTTTTTTAATCATTATTTTGTCATGATAACAAAATGGTAAAATAATTTTTTTTATATAGTAAAATTGTCTATTTGTTCATCAATTTATCAACAAATGACGTGAAATATATTTACTTAATGTCATTGTTAGATGCAAAAACGGCAATAACATTTGTAAAAAAAAATTACCATAATTTTTTTAATATTTCATTAATTTTTAAGTTTGAACAATTATAATGAACAAATTAAGAAACTTTTATAAATTTTCATCACGTGATCTTCTCAAGTATATACGTAAAAATAACTCCAAGGAACAAAAAAATCAAAAGTTAATTATTTAAACTTTTATTTCAGCATTTGTAAAAACGGAGGTCGGAAAAAAACTTGTTAGTTAACAATTGTATAACTTTTTGATAAATCAACTAATGATTTCTCCACAACGGAACTTTATTTTTTCAAGTATCAAGATGACAGCATAATTTTTTCAAATTTTTAAATTGATATTTATTGCTATAAAAAAAATATTTCATGCGGTATACTGTTTTCAGCGGTGATGCGCTCGTGCCGTAACTGCCGGCGGAGACCAATTTTCGGCATTGAATTAAAATTATAAATAATAAAGATAGAGTTCCAGGAGTTGAGACTTTTCATTGTAAATTTCCTCCTATTTAGGAATATTTTATTCAAATGTCTCAATTATCAATAGTTTTTGAATTATCAGCGAAAACTAAGTGCCTTTTTTTCTCTCTTAATTTGTTAATAACAATTGCAATTTTTTATGTGTTGTAAAATCACCAAAAAAAATTATACACGTCATTCCGTCTCTAATGAGCTATCGCTCATATTTTTAGGAGCTTTATCAATAATTAACACAATTTCGAAATTGTTGATCAGACTATACAAGAGGAGTTTGATTATGAATTTCAAAATATTCAGTAGTTGATCTTGGTAAATGAAGAAAATAAACAAAATAAGAAACAAGTCCACATCCAATATTCATAATTATACTTTCTGTGGTTTGCAATACATCTTTTAGGAAATGGTATATTTGTTCAATTTATGATATTTTTATTGTTATTTTTCAGAATTTGTATTAGATATATTTTTACGGTTATTGGGTGATTTTCTCCTTATCTTGACATTGACAAATATATCATACCCATACACGATCAAACTAAAAATCAGAAATTTCCTTAAAAAAAAATTGTATAGGAAGAATATTTATAATATGTAGCTTCTCCCTTTCTGGTTTTTGAAATATAAGGAAATTCACACACAGAGGGGTTGATTTCCCTACGTTTCCGAATCGATCTGAAACTCTCATGATATCTACCCGGAAAAGCAGGTGATACTATAATTCAATCAATGATGGAATATGTAAAATACAAAATTGGATTTTCTTCCTGAACATAAAATTAACATAGAATAAGTACTCCACATTCATTCCTTGGTTTGGAAGAGTATGAATGATTGTTTTTTTTAAGACATTGAAAAATTGGAATTTTCAGAATACATCACCACGAAGCTCTTCAGAATGTTTCGCAGGGGGTGAAAATATATGAACAAATGATATTCATTCAAAAGAATTGCAGTCTCAGAAAGAGTCGAAAAATCTGCTGTACAACTGAAAATCAATGACCAATAAACGAAAATGCTGTTTTAAAAATTTCCCGAATCGTATAATTTGCTATTTGCAATAGCATTTTCTATTGAATGAATACCATTCCATAAGTTTTGATACTTTGTATATTCATCAGTTCGATATATATATATACTACATGTATTCAGTACTGATTACTTGAGTGGCACCATTTTAGGTAACTCCACAAAACCTATCAAGTAGTTTTCAGAATATTCCTGCCGGATAAAAACTGTGAAAGCTACTCAAGCTAGGTTGTTGAAGAAGTTTCATTATTTATCACACGATATTTGAATAGACTGCTATAATATAGTATAGCCTTAACATTATTTTTCCTATACCTGAACCATTTAGTATCTACATATATTTCGCAATGAGAAATGTTACATGATTTTATCTGAATTACAAAATGAGAAAATTAATACTATACATGTGTTCCAACCCAAACGGGCGGGTGTGCCCCCTTTCGAAAAGAGGGCTGTGCGAGGGCGATACCATGTCTAGGGCCAGGCCGACCCTGGACTTCTCCTAGCGGCGTAGCGGAGAGCGAGACGGGCGACAGGACATTCTGGTGTGATCGATCGTATCGAACGGCGAGAGATTATTATTATATTTTTGGTGTTGTTTTAGGGTGATTAAAATAAAGGCGTTATACGGTGAAAACGAGTTTTAACAGATCAGAAGTGTGGATAAAGTACCCCGTGCTTGGTGAAGTGGTGAAAAAGGCGATTTTCGAGATAGTTTCTTTGTGTGTGCAAGCAGGCGGCTTCCAAACAGGTGTTTTTGGCGTCCCAACAAGGAAATAAAATAGTAAGGCGTACTTCTCTTCATACCTGGCGATTATTTAAGGTGTATTGGCGTTCTACAAAACTGTAAGTACAAAATCCTTTCTTATTTGGCGAAACGACAATCCCAGGCGGTCCGATTGACAAGATCGTGCTTGTAGCTAGCCGGTAATTTTCCACGAAACGAATCGGCGATTCGAATATTGCAAAAACTTATCGTATCTGGCGTTCTTGCGATATAGTGTTCATGCATGTACACAGTTTGTAAGAAAACAATTTACTGGTGATATAATTGTTTTTCGTATGAATATTTAGTTGTTGAAATTGATTATTTGGCGATTTATATACGTTATTGGGAATATAACTATTTCACACTTGGCGAAATTGACTTTGTTCATTGGCGTTCGGCGAAAGGAGGAAATTACTGTATACAGGGCGTTTCCAAAGGCGTGGCGAGGAATATTTTTGGTGTTTCAGCAACATAAAATTGATATAGTCAGTAATTGGCGATCGCTGACGTTTTACAACGGTTTATGTGACTTTGTTCATTGGCGTTCGGCGAAAGGAGGAAATTACTGTATACAGGGCGTTTCCAAAGGCGTGGCGTGGAATATTTTTGGTGTTTCAGCAACATACAATTGATTTAGTCAGTAATTGGCGATCTCTGACGTTTTACAACGGTTTATGTGACCTTGTTCATTGGCGTTCGGCGAAAGGAGGAAATTACTGTATACAGGGCGTTTCCAAAGGCGTGGCGTGGAATATTTTTGGTGTTTCAGCAACATACAATTGATTTAGTCAAATAATTGGCGATCTCTGACGTTTTACAACGGTTTATGTGACTTGTTCATTGGCGTTCGGCGAAAGGAGGAAATTACTGTATACAGGGCGTTTCCAAAGGCGTGGCGCGGAATATTTTTGGTGTTTCAGCAACATACAATTGATTTAGTCAGTAATTGGCGTTCGCTGACGTTTCACAAGGGTTTATGGTGATAAATTATTTATATGGCGTTTTCTCATTGGCGTTTATAAACATTTTACTTTTATTGCTGAATATTAGTGGCGCATAAATCAATTCATTGGTTATGATATATATCCGAAAGGCGTTTGGATAATTTCATTGGATTTGGCGAATTTTTCCGAACACTGAATTTGTTGATTTTGATTTATGATCATTGGTGAAGTATCTGATTTTATTATACTCATTGGCGAATTACCAGGTGTGGTAAAAGAGTTAATCAACCGGCGAATGTTGATACTGAGAAATATATAGTTGAGTAATTGTGGCGTTATATAATACAGGGTGTTAAAATTCTACTCAAACATTTATTGTTGGCGACTTAACCTTTATATATTTCCTTTCCTTATAGGACATGGATAAATTAGGCGATGATCATCTGGTGTTACATGCAGAGGAGGATTTGGATTCCACGGAAACCCCAAGGCGTGGGGTAGGGCGTCGAAATCTTGATTCTCCACGGCGACGGGCGGAGGCGAATGTTTCAGGTGTACCAGTAGGCGAGCTGGTGAAGCAACTTTTGGCGGGCGGTCTCTTGCAAAGTATAGAGAGGGTTGCTAAGCAGCAGGCGGCCTTGGTGGTAGGAAACCTTTTTTTGCTAAGCAGCAGGCGGCCTTGGTGGTAGGTGAAACCTACGATTTGGCGACAAGCTAGGCTTCCAGAATGGCTGGTCAAGCTATGTTAAGTCGACATTGGCGCAGTCAAAATTGGAGGGTGCGGCGAAAGGTGGTTTCATCAATTGGATGATTATAACTTGTCTTGGGACCAATGGAAGGCGAAATTGCAGGCGGCATTACCACGGCGAAGGGATTTTGCTCTAATGGTGGAAGAGATGGTCCAGCGGCGTAAGCTCCCATCAGAAAGTATGACTACGTACTACCACGCGAAGTTGGCGTTGTGTGGCAGGGTAGGCATCAAGGGCGAGAATGCGGTGTCATGCATTATTAAGGGCGAATGCTTACGCAGTTAACTGCACTACTCCAGAGGGACTTTACAACTCATTTGTGGCGGGACTAGAGGGATGTCATGGCGAGGCGTTCAGGACTAAAACGGTGGCGTCCAGGCTGACAATCCCCGAACGGACAGGTGGTCCTGTGCGTGGCGAAGCTTTCAGTATGAAGAGGTGCTTCAACGAGTAACTAATCATCTCAGCAAGGATTATCCCTTACCTATGGCGAAGAGGTGTATGTCTTGTGGCTTGTCAGGGCATCGTTTGGCGGAATGTCCAAGGCGGCGGTCTCCTGAGGATAGGGCGAGCGGTTTGAGGCAGCAGGCGAGACTTTTAACCGATTCCTCAGACAGTTGTTTTCGGCAAATGGTGAGAGTGAATGGCGAAATGTAAGGGCGTATCTGGACACCGGGAGTGAACAGAATCTGATGTCCTTGGCGACGGCGAAACGGTTGGGACTCACCATCGATAACGAAGGAGAAGGGCGTATCCTTTGCGGTTTTGGTGGAGGCGTTGCTCTGGGTCTCGTACAGGTGGAGTTTGAGATGATCATGGCGGACTGTCATCTCGAGTTGAAGGCGTTGGTGACTGACTGTGATATGGGTCCGATAGAGTTGTTGCTGGGCGAGCCAACTTTCAGTCAACAAGGAGTGTCCATGGTGGTGAGAGGTAATAAGGCGTACCTCTGTCGAGAAGCCGACATGCTTGAGATGATCAGGCGGATCACGCTCAAAGGTAGTGGACACATCTCATGTTGGGGGATAGGGCATGACGGCGTTGCAAGGCGAACCTACTAGGGGTAAGGTGTTGTTGGCGGAAGATACGACACTTCATCCCAATGCTATAAGTGAGGTTAAGGTGGACATAGTCGACGGCGTTGACGGCGCAATAATTACATGGGGAATAAGCAATACCCTGAAGGAGGATCCCTCATTATCATACCGGCGGGCGTGTTGGGCGGATGACAGGAATGCATTACAGTCATCAACAATGGCGAAGGACAGATCGAGTGGCGGAAAGGACGACTGGTGTCTCGGGCGGAGACATGTTTGTCCAGCGAAGACGAGGTGCAGGCGGCTCACTCGTCTGCAACTCAGGTGAGGCGAATATCTGTAAACACTTTAGACCTTTCTGGCGCGAACGTAGGTGACGTATCAGAGGTGTGCAAAAAGCGATTATTTGATTTATTGAGGCGTTACTCTGTTTGCTTTCACAGGGATGATGATCTGGACTGACTCATCTGGGGACAATGCAAATTAAATTATCAGGCGATATACCTATTTATTACAGGCCTTCCAGGTTATCCCATTGGGAGAGAGGACTGGTGCGGAATAAGGTGCAAACTCTTATAGGCGTTGGCGTAGTGAGAGAGAGCGAATCGGCGTATGCTAGTCCTATTGTCTTGATTCCCAAAAGTCTGGCGAGGTGAGGCTGTGCGTTGATTACAGGGCGTTGAATGCTATCACGGTGAAGGATAGATACCCTCTCCCCTTGATTTCAGATCAACTGGCGAAATTGGCGAGTAAAGTGTTTTACTGTACTGGACTTGGCGCAGGTTTTCATCAGGTTCCTATGCATCCAGATTCGGTAGATAAAATGGCGTTTATCACTCCGGAGGTATGGCGAAGTTTTGGCGTATATGGATGACTTGTTGATTCCTTCGGCAGGCGAGGAGGAAAATCTGGCGTTGTTGGATGTAGTATTGAATCTGATAAAACAGGCGGGCGTGAAACTTAAGTTGGCGAAATGTTCCTTCCTACAAAGGCGTATTGAGTATTTAGGACATGAGGTAGATGCAGATGGTATTCGACCCGGTAGGCGAAAGATACAGGCGGTATTGAATTTTCCTGAGCCTAAAGATGTTCATGGCGTGCGACAGTTTCTGGGATTGGCGTCATATTTCAGAAAATTCATATATAATTTTGCAGTATTGGCGAAGCCGTTGACTTCTCTCACGAAGAAGAATGAACCATGGCGTTGGTTGGGCGAACAACAAGAGGCGTTCAAGGTGTTGAAGACCCGATTGGCGGATCGACCTATGTTGGCGACATACGATAGTCAGGCGGAAATTGAATTGCATACAGATGCTAGTAAATTGGGCGTTTCAGGTATCCTTCTACAGAAAGGAGCCGATAGTAAACTCAGACCGGTTGAATACTTCAGCAGGGCGACAACGGCGCAGGAACAGGTGTATCATAGTTATGAGCTAGAGACCTTGGCGGTGGTCGATCTGTTAGGCGTTTCAGGGTGTATCTTATTGGCGTACATTTCAAGGTGGTTACGGACTGTGTGGCCGTTAGAGCGGCGTTGCTCAAGCGAGATCTGGTGCCTCGCATTGCTAGATGGTGGCTGACGATTCAGGAGTATGACATGGAGGTGGAGTACCGACCAGGTCATCGAATGCAGCATGTGGATGCTCTTAGCAGAAATCCACCGGCGGAGGTTATTGGCGTAAATATAATTTCAATGGGCGAGGAAGATTGGTTCCTGACGGTGCAGTTACAGGATCCAAAGGCGCAAGAGCTTGTGCGATTACTGGCGAATGGGCGAGCTGATGGCGAACTGAAGGCGAACTACAAGCTCACACGAGGGCGACTTTATCGTGTAACTCCTAAAGGTGATAGGTTGTATATACCGGCGATGGCGAGATTTGGCATTCTAAGGAGGTATCATGATGATATTGGTCATCCGGCGTTTCAAAGGTGCGGCGTTGGTCGAAAAACCTATTTTTCCTATTCATTTTGTGTGCTCAAAGATCATATGGGCTAGGCGAAGGTCTTTTGCATCCTATCGAACGGCGATCGATTCCTATCTACTACTGGCGGTAGATGGGTTCACTAAATTCGTTTTGGCGAAACCCACTAAGACATTAACGGCGACAGAGGCGATCAGGCGGCTCAATGAGGTGTTTGGCGAATTCGGTTATCCAAGGCGATTGATATCCGATCAAGGCAAGGCGTTTACCTCCAAGACGTTTAAAGAATTCCTGGCTGAAAAGGGCGTAAAACATGTGTTGAATGCCGTGGCGACACCTAGGGCGAATGGGCAGGTGGAAAGGGCGAACAGAACAATAATTGAAGCATTGGCTTCAACTGCAGAGACTGAAGGTCGGTGGGACGAGAAGCTGCCGGACGTTGTCTGGGGCCTTAACAATGCGGTCAACTCCAGCACGCATTTCTCCCCTGCTAGACTGATGTTCTCTCATTGTCATGGCCGAGTAGCTGATTTGGCGAATGGCGAGCTAGCTAGCGACAATAACATTAAGACCGGCGATGGTCTTGGGACTGGCGAAAGTCCAGGAACCGCGGTGAAGGTTCCGGGTGTCGAATGTGCAGACCAGGCAGGTGGCGTAGACGACGCCATGGCGATGCCTGAAGACACCCACCCTGAAGAGCGGAGTGACGACTCTACTCTACAGGTTTCCAGGCGTAGGCGGGCGAAAAGATTCAGGAGGAATCAGGCGAAAGCACTACGGAGGAGTGCCAGGCTACTCAACAAAAAGACCATGACCGGCGATTGCCCAGAAGGCGAATTCATTTCAGGCGGAAAAGCAAAAGGCGTCTGCGAAAAAGGCGGAAGTGCTCCTGACCACAGCACTGAAAGAAAGACTCGTAAATTGGCGGATACGAATGATGAATCTTCTCGGACGGCTCAGAAACGTGCGAAGCTTGGTTATCCGGACCTCGGGGCAATCGGATTGTCCGGACCATGTCCGGTTGTACCGAGATCTGCGAGGACTAACGCTGACCGCGTCAAGGCCCAAGAGAATATTCAGAAGTCTGCACGAAAGGCGAAAAGGCGTTTCGATCGAAGGCGAAAGGTTGCAACTGCATACAAAGTGGGTGACTTAGTGCTCTGGCGCAGCGCTGCTACCAAAAAGGCGGGTACAGGCATGAGTAACAAATTAGCGAATAAATTCGATGGCCCTTACAGGGTGCGTAAGGCGCTAGGTAATGATCGATACATCATTGAGGCGATTAAGGGCGTTAGAGGTTACAAACGATTCACGGCGACTGTTGCTGTAGATTCATTAAGGCGATATCATGGTGTTAATGATATAGAGTATGACTCTGATTCTGACGATGGGTGGAATATTGGCGAGGGCGAATGAGGGAAGAATGGCGACGTATGACTGAATGAGAGAATGGCGTTGGAAGGCGAATGAGAACGACCGGCGGTCGAGCAAGTTGATTTGCAATTAACGAGGACATTAATTTTTCAGGATGGCCGAGTGTTCCAACCCAAACGGGCGGGTGTGCCCCCTTTCGAAAAGAGGGCTGTGCGAGGGCGATACCATGTCTAGGGCCAGGCCGACCCTGGACTTCTCCTAGCGGCGTAGCGGAGAGCGAGACGGGCGACAGGACATTCTGGTGTGATCGATCGTATCGAACGGCGAGAGATTATTATTATATTTTTGGTGTTGTTTTTAGGGTGATTAAAATAAAGGCGTTATACGGTGAAAACGAGTTTTAACACATGTGTACAGAATCTTCCACGAACAAGATTTGGAGAATCAGAAAATGTGAAAAATTCCATTATGATTTAGTACTAGTACTTAATTGAATTAGGACTCTAAAAGAGGAACTTTGGTACGAGGGTTGAGGGAAATGCTCACTTTTTTCACGATTTGAACAGTTTTGTCAATTTTATCAACTATTGACCACCTGATGACAAGGGAAAAAGAAATGTGAAATTCCAACTGGTAAGGGCATGCAGAGGAAAACTGAAAATACTGGAAGATTGAAACTGCGTCGAGCTAATCTGGGTCCAGGGCATCAAGGCAATGAAAGAACTGATTAAAAAAAAGACGGTCATGAAACAAGTATGATCTCAGACCTCAGGAATCCCAAATGCCAAATCTCAAATAAAAACACAAGAATTCCTGGAAATACAGGTAAACAATACCCTGAAAGAACGTATCACTAAATAATAGCAAATGGATTATTTTGAATGGAATTCGTAACAGGGTTCACAACTAACAACTACGTAAATAAAGGAATTGTTTGGGGACGATCCAACCTGCAGATGATAGGTGAGAGATCAGTATCACATAGAGTGTTAAGCGAGGCTTTCCACTCGGTGAACCAGACGATGAGACTGAGTATGCTCGTGGAAAATACTATTAGAAGTAAAAATATAGAAATTATTACTTTATAATATTTCAGGGGAGAAACTGGATACGAAATAATAAATCAAATCTGGTAGTTGGATTCCTTGATTGCATCTTTCCCAACTATATTCTCAGTTGTGATATCACAAGAGAGTGAAAATAATTCGACAGATTTTCGAGAAGTTGTTGCCAGGCAATAGACACGACCGCCCAACGTGCTCGAGTGGCAATTGCCAAATGGCAACAAGTTTGAGAAAGAAATCTGGAGAATTATTTTCTACTTTATCGAACTCTCGAGTGGTATTCTATAGACAATTCAACTCATGTATAAAAAATCGCATATGCCACAGTGTAATTGTCAGTTTGACAACGTCAAAAATTAGCTGCAACTTTTACAGCGACAAATGCACTGGTGGTTTTTCCACTTATTCGTTTGTTTATCAATTATCGTGGTGTTGGTTGCCAAAATAAATGAAGTTTGCATTGATATGTTTCTAAATTTCTTATTCATTGAATTGTCCTATTTGCTTTAGCAATTTTACTCGAAAAGCTGTCAACCTTAAAACGCTCCACCTTTGGTGTCGCGTTTTTAATAGTTGACAGTTTTTCTCGTCTAATTGGTAGGCAACAGTTTCTCATTAAACAACCCAAATTTACCCGATAAAATACAAACCTCTCGAGAATTATGAGTGATAATTTTTTGATGTTACGATCATAAACACATTTCCTCGCACAATGATAATATGTACTAAACCAGTTTTGATTCATTTCTCACTTAATGCGAATTGATGACAGACGTCAAATTGAAAATATACGTTGTCAGACAATGAAAACAAAATAACTCAAATTATTCCCGCGGCAATATTCTAGGTAGAATATTCCCACTATAATAATGTTTCGATTGGCCAAAACGTACATGAATGATTTGAATTGGTTTTTAGAGATGTCAAAAAATAATCAGAATAATTACCGACATTTAAATCTTGGAAAAAGTTATTTTGCATATCTTCTTTTTGAAGTTGCATTTCAACCACTTTTTCATCCAAGAAATACTTTCTACATACCTTGGAAATTATAACAAATATACTATAAAAATTTGACTTTTCTAGGAACGAATAATAAAATGTCACTGAAGATGAGGCTACAGAAATGTTGAAACATTTTTCATCGTCAATATAATAAAATTTTCAATCGAAGACATTTTTTGTGATGTGTATGAAATAGTTTATTTTTCTTGATAGTGTGAGTCATGAAACGGAATTATTTCGGGTTACTCTCCAATTCTTGCATTTCAATAATTTAAAAAACATATTGAGGCATTGTATAGCAAGGCCTGCAAATAATATCAATAAATTATGTATGTGATGAACATAATTTATTCACAATCATAAAACATTCAATCGAAGACATTTGTGATGTGTATAAAATAGTTAAGTTTTCTTGATAGTGTGAGTCATGAAACGGAATTATTGAGGGTTACGACTTCAATTCTTGCATTTTGAATAATGAAAAAAACCTATTTGGGCATTATATAAAAAGACCTGCAAATATATGAATGAATTATGTATGTAATGAACATATCTACGATCTCATGGGGTAAATTATAGATTATGTTCTCTTGACACCCTGAATTTTTTTTTTTCACATTATTCTATTTTCGATAATGATTAATGAACCATAGAAAAGCTAAATGTGTATATACACGAACAAGTCTCCACGAGGTTGTATGCATTATTTCTACTTCTCCTTCTTGGAGAATACAGATATTTCTGGAAAGCTAGGATAGCAGAAAAATGAAATACTTAATTTTTTCTCGAGACCGAGAATATACAGTGAACACGTAAGGGTTGGAATGAATTTGCTGAAATATTTACAGGGCCAGAACAATTTTGAGAATTTGAATATATAAACGTACACATTTTGACATAAAACTCCTTTGAGTTAGGTCAAAATTATGCCGTAATGATGTCATCGTTTTTTCTTTCGATATTTGAAAGTGTCATTCGAAAGGGGACATTCCTCTGCGTCCAATAAGTTGAATTTCATGGCATGGTACATAAGGACATTGCTGGGAAGGAATCAATTGAATGTTGGAAGCACGCACTACTTATGATACGACCCTGTAGATTATAGGCTGAGAGCTGGCTGCTGAAAACCTGGCCGATCGAGTAAGGAAATGGAATTTTTGCAGATTCATCTCTAAATTTCGAATTTAAAGAATAAAAAAACCAGTCAGGTGTGGGGTTCGAACCATGCTCCCTTTCCAGAAAAAGCCATCAACATCGAGCTCATGAAATATCTGGAAGACTCAGGAATTGTCAACGATAGGCAATATGGCTTCCGCCATCAGAGATCAACTGGTGACCTGCTCGCTTACGTCTCACATATATGGCAGCTATCTATTGAAAAGTATGGAGAAACTTTAGCTGTGGCATCAGATATCTCCAAGGCGTTCGATCGAGTTTGGCACCAGGGACTCCTCGCCAAGCTTCCGTCTTATGGCTTGCCCCCTCAGCTGTGTTCTCTGCTTGCTAGTTTTCTCTCAAACAGGTCTCTCCATGTAGTGGTCGATGGAGTTTCATCTGACACTCTACTCATAAATGCTGGTGTTCCGCAAGGATCTATTCTCGCACCAACACTATTTCTACTTCACATCAACGACCTGTTGAAAGCAACTTCATGTCCAGTACACAGCTTTGCCGATGATAGTACCCTCCATACCGCTTTCTCGTCCAGGGCCCCTATATCAGCCCGTGAAACCAGAAATGAACGAGGAAGGAATGTTAATAATATAAACATGGACTTAGCAACAATTCTCGAGTGGGGATCTAATAACTTGGTAGAATTCAATGCAAACAAAACACAAGCATGTCTTTTCTCTAGAAAAGCCGATCTCACTGTGCCTAACATAACTTTGTCAGGAGTAACTATACCACTGAAGTCATCCATATCGATGCTTGGTATTACTATCAGCAATAACCTTTCCTGGGAAAATCACGTGAGGTCCATTGCCAAAAGTGCATCCCAAAACTTGGTTTTGTTTCGTGCCAAGAGCTATTTCACCCCCACTCAGCTGCTTATGATCTATAAGGCACAGATCCGACCTGTCCTGGAATACTGTTCCCATATTTGGAGCGCGGCACCTAAACATATCCTGAGGCTATTGGATTCTGTCCAAAAAAGGGCAATTCGTCTCGTCGGTGATGCCTCGCTTACAAACTCGCTCACTTGTCTGGAACACCGTAGAAAAGTTGGCGATTTGTCTCTATTTTATTGATATTTTCATGGGCGATGCTCTTCTGAAATATCAACAATCGTTCCTGCTTTGGCAGTCTCTTCGAGATTAACCCGTCAAGTTCAGTCATCACACCCCTTCGTGGTCACTTTGGAGACCTGCAGAACATCACTTTCCAAAGACTCGTTCATCCAACGAACAGCGAGGCTTTGGAACTCATTGCCTAGGGAGGTGTTCCCCGAGGCATACAACCTCCAGAAATTTAAGAAGAACACCAACTCCTACCTTCTTTCCCTTGGTTCCCACGATGTTCTCCGAACATTACAGGATATCCCTTTTCGTGGGAACCAGAACATAAAAAAAAAAGAACCAGAGCTTGAATCTGACACCTCAGATGGATGGCCAATCTGACTTGGAAATGATGCAAGCAAATGAAGTGCATATCAATGATGGTAGCTGTACAGAAATTTTCTGAAAAAAGTACAGTTTAAAACTTGTGCTGTAAGTATCAACATTTTGAATACATTTTATTCTGTTACTCGATCAGCCAGGTTTTCTGTAGCCAGCTCTTAGCCTATCCCTTTGGCAATACTTTCACAATGAAATAATAATAGCCAGGTCTACGTCGCTCAGTAACAAAAACAAAACAGAGGAAAGGGTAGATATGGACAATTTTAATGGAGAATGTATCTACCAGGGTCATATCCTGAGTAGTGCCTGCTTTTAACATTCAGTCGATTCCTTCTTGGCAATTTCCCCATGTTCCATGCCATAAAATACAACGTATTATATGCAGATATTTTTTTTTCAAATAAGACTATCCAATATGAGGGATGCTATTAAAAATGTCGTCATAGCTGCCACAATTACGATGTCACCCAGAAGAGTTCAGATATTTTATTGGATGTGTATGAGCGATTTTTCTCTCCTGGCACTGTGAAGACAGACTTTAGCGAATTTATTCCAACCTTTACGTGCTCACTGTATGCTGAAGTATGACCATTTTTTCATATCAATATTTATATTATACGTGGAGCTGAATATTAGTCAGTAGTCTAAGAAACCTTTTGGTGATATGTTCGCCTACATTTATTTTCACATTGTTCCTTTCAAACTAGATGATATACGGTGATCGCTGAGAGCCTCACTCATTCGCATCGTTTGCGCGCATCGGGTTGGATGGCTCGAACTGATTTTTGAATGATGAAAATTAGGTGGCTCGTTTATCTGTGCAATCAGTGGTAGGTAACATGTATCATATAAATAATTACGCCTTTTCGCGTTCATTCTGGGTGATAATTTTGATGATATCGTTGTCCGATATGGTGGTGGGGTGGTACCTTGTATTTGGGAAACAGAAAATAGAAAACATGTTTTTGGGTTCATCCTGGTTTTGCGAGAAATCATGCAGGATATTTTCTGTGATACTGAAAAACTTGATGGATTCCAGCAAATGTACAGAATTAGTCGAGGAATTTTCAGTAAACTTAGTAAACTATAGATCGCATGCAGATGATATCCGCTAATAGGTTCGATGTTATGCGTGTGGTTCCGTTGCTTTTGATAGCATATTTCCAGTAGCAACTGGTTGCATAATTGTAACTGAAATCTCAGAGTAATCAGCCTTAGCCCTGTGCAGTGCTGGACCAACCCATTCTCTTTACTCACTCATGGGACCAAGTGACCATTGAGCCAAAATACCGGAAGAAAATGAGGACAACTCTTGGCTTCCTTGGCGTACTACAGGATTGGTACTGAACAAACGATCCAGATGAATTCCCAGCACTGTAAAGTAGCCACGGCAGTAATTGCCGCTGCAGGAACCATAGATACGACATGGTGAATCCAAAGGTTTGGTAGGGACAAGTGAAGAGCTATTGTGTAGCAGATCAACGGGGATCTCCCTGACCTGCATTATTATCAAGTAAGATACAATGGGCCAGAGAGTTCGAGTGTCATTGGAAACTACGGTCACCCTAGCCCACGGGGTGGAGTTTTTAGTGGTTACATATGAGGAACTCCACAATATCAAAATGTGTCCATAACGGATTCCACCTTCCAAAATCACTATAGAACCAACTGCCAAAAAAGTTATGCTGTCAAGCAAGCCCAACCTAATCAAACAAAATCAGTCGCAAGAAACCGAACATATTGGTCGCATATTCACCCGTTGCATGCGACCTATAATAGAGAGCGGATCAGTCTGGTATTTTCTTAGGCTCGAAGATATTTCAAAAATTCTTTGAGCTCTGTCTGCTTCACATATTGCTTTAGTACTAGAGCTAGAAAGAACTTGATCAAAAGTACTCGAGAAATTCGATCATTCATATTTGTACTTATTTTTCCCATGGAGGATTGGTACTCGAAATAATATTTTTCCAAGTTTCATCCATAGTATCAACTCTCTTTGTCATGTACACAAAATGTTCCCAAGCAGAGTTAGTCTTCTGAGTACAATAATTCTTTCAAGCTCAATCTTTGGGAAGCAACCACAATAAATGAATACGGAATCACCCGTGATTTATAGAAATGCTCATATACAATCTGATAGAAATATGGTTCTTTATGATTTATGGTGGAGAAAATTCGCTAGCTTCAGGTATCAGGTTGAAGATTCTGAAGTTCGTTTTGCCTTTGGAAATGAATTGGAACTATTTGCTGCCCTGAGCAATGAATAGCTTAACATGTCATAAGTTCATGAAAATCACAATTTTTTGTCGAAAATATATATCTTCTGGACATCCTTTTTACCACATTCCTATTCTCTGTTTTCGATGTGGTTCATGATGTGACACTTTCCACCTTCATGGTGCTATTTGATCTTCCCGAACATTGACAAATCGAAATTTAATGCCGTCACCAAGCTTTTCAAGCTATTTCAGATACATGCATGTATTGTTTCCAAAATTCATAAGGTAGTTCTATGATTTTTCAACATATTAGTGATAAAACATAGTTCACCAATCTTTACCACTCTATATTTTTTTGGTTCAAGCTTCAATAAAATATGAGGAGAATAAAATATGATTTCTGTTGACGAATTCTTTTTAAGGGACCTTGGAATTCAATGTATTGCCATGAATGGCAAAGTTCGAATAATTATTATCATTATCACTATAAACTTTCGTTCTAGCTGATTATTTGTGGAATATACTCTGGTCCAATTAATATATTCAGTAAAAATTCAGTTCAATCCAACAAGTGCAAATCATCAACAAAAATCATATATCAGAGTAGACAATTTTTAACCTACTGAAGGACCATTTGGGCCACTTCCATTTGTTAATAATTGAGTTAAAATTTTAGCATGTGAGTAATTCATTTATTTTTCCGTATTTTTGTTCAAATTGAATATATTTTGCTATTTCATGTTTCTTTGAATCCGAATCTCATTAAATTCTCTCAGCATATCTCAAATTGAGTCTTGTAAACACCACTTCACACGGCAGTATTGAATTGCTATTTGGCTAAAAGAACTAGTTCTTGTACTCAACATTCTGAAAAGGATTTGTACTTTGTACTTGATACCAAAATATCATCTCCTCTGTCTGCTACAGGGAACACTAAATCATCCGTACATTCCAGACCCTTTCTGTACATTGGCTGGAACTCAACAAGATATTTCAGTTACCCTGCTAAAACAGGAATTATACTTCCTGATTTTTGTTGGGAACGCATTTGATATCTTCTACGTTTCGAATAAAAGGCATCCACCACTAAATATCCATCGACATCGCCCAATTCATTTATCTGGGCAGGTGGCACGATAGATTGCAAAAAGGCTCATCCCAGTTTCATGAAAGCGATATGATGAAATTGGCTGTTTGCCTCGGTGTACACATTTTTTTCTGAAAATCATTCGAATCGTTTGTCCGATACGAATGAATGAGTGCGAGCTTCTAGTTAATTTTGCATTCTGAGAGGAAGTTTGTACAGAAAGTCGTAATGGCAGTCGTCTACACTTCAACCCCCATCATCTCCATAGGCGCCACCATTCACGCTGTAATATAATACTCTCTCCGTTCGATACATTTCTCCCTCATTATATAGCACAAAGCTATCGTAATCAGGATGGCGATAGCGATTCCCATTCCAATGCTGACCCATATTATTTCTTCGTTTATGCCCTGATATGAACGACCTGCAACAGAAAGTAACGTTGAATTGCACCCTGCATAGGAAACAATGATGGAACATGAGATGAATTGTGTATGAGGCGGTCTGTTTCATGAATAATATAACAAATTCAGGACTCCACCATACGGAGCAGCTTTCATAAAATAATGCACAAATAGAGCACGCTTCATGTGAGATACAGCTTGGATGTGATTCGACTTTTAAAATGGTAGATATGATATAAAAGAATCATATGATGAAGTTTCTGTCAGGAAACATTCTCGATTGCATATTGAATAGAAAGATGATGGGCGAAGACACGAAATTTTTAAAATATTTTTAATGAATTCAACATCTTATGAAAACTCTGTTGGTCATTTTCTCCTTTTTTTTTATTTTCTAAAACTTAGAAAAAAATATTTAAAGTCGGCCAAATTCAACTGGCTTTTTTTTCGCCATTGCAGAATGTTGTGACGTTATCACCCGATCAAACAATCCCACAGTTGACAGCTTCAAACAATTTTTCAACGTTGCCATATTTTCAAATCTCAGGACGCGCCTCTATAACAAGAATAAATGATTGGCTTTCTCTTCATCAGAAATCGTTTTGATGGACCACAGTGATTCATAATATCAAAAATGAAAAATTGTATGTGCACTGTAACATCGATAATATATTGTTTTAGGACAGATCAAATTTTTTTACACCCTTCAAATCCGCCATTGTCGTTTGACATTGCGAATAGTCTTCTAGTTCTCACATTAATACTTTGAGAAACTTGGCAACATTGCCGTTCAATGTCACAATCAACCCGATTACGCCTATTGGCTGCTCGGTCGTTAACGTCACAAAGAGCGCCATTATTAGTAGCTTCAATTTTGCCGATTTTCAAAAACGAATGGGAACTGCTGTTATGAAATTCGACTCAAAAATATTTTCTATGTACATTTATATATGCGTTATGTATTTTGAAGCATATCTAAAGCGATAATAATAATTTGTGTCCTATTCTGTGAATTGGAAAATACACGATAAAAATCAATATTACCTATCGCAGATGATTCCACATCTGATTTTATGAACATCCTGTTCATATTTTCGAACGAATTGAAGGCTTTCAACTCGACTGCGCGACGCAAAGGAGGGTAATGTGTTTATCATGTTGTATGTTTGTTCCTTTGTTGCGCTCTAGAGACCAAACGCGTGAGCCGATTTTGATCAATCTTACGTCAATCGAATTGTCTTAATCTTGCGAGTGTCACTGACATGACAGTAATTGAAATTTAATATGGCGACAACCAGACACCATATTGTGAATAAGACATGACAGTAATAATCAAAATTCAATATGGCAACAACCAGACGCCATATTTTGAATGAAGACATGACAGTAATAATCAAAATTCAATATGGCGACAACCATTGTGATAAAATTCGATATGGCGACAACCAGAGCCATACTAAGAATAAAAACATGACAGTTATAATCAAAATTCAATATGGCGACAACCAGACCAGAAGTTATAGCAGCATAAGCTTGGTACATCACTAATTGGATAATTTGCTCGTTAGTTGGTCTGTTTCAGTAACTATTTCATTTTAGTTACATTTTGAATAGACTATGACTTGAATACGGCTCAATGACTGGTGGCGCGTTATGAAAGGCGTTCTCTATGAAGAAAATATGCAGTACATGCATCCTGGTAGATTTTTTTTTCGCGTAAATTGACGACACTGTGAATTTTTTGAGACCATAATCCCGACAAATTTGTGCATTTGCGCGCACACTGTCAAATTTTCTAATGGATTCCAGCCCAACCAACAATGTAATAGCCTTCCTGCATGCTTTTGTAGTAGGGATATTGGTACAATGCAGTTGAACACGTACTAACACTACGCCATGTATCTAACAAATTCCTAACAGAAAGATAGGAGAATCCCACCGGTCGATTGGTGTCGTGAAATTCCGCAAATTATCGGCACTTGATTGAACAATCTTTCCTCGGAAGTTCGTTATAACCGAGCTTGACTGTATCTTGTTAGTCACTGAAATTATCCATCTACTTTGTTGTTGTAGTATATTCATTTGTTATTAGTGAAATCGTTCATGTACTTTGCTAGTGTATGATTCAGTACACATTGTGAGAGTTTATATCTATCACGATATTACGAGCTCGGAAGACGACGTCGTCGTGTGCAAATATTTCTCGTGAAACCAAAAAAGCTCGACAAGAAAGTGCACGTCGCGAAACTCAGTCTCCGGCATCGCGACAGAAACGATTGCAACACGTCAGATATCAAATTCGTCTTAGTTATAATAGCCAATCACCGACAGAATCCTAACTAAAAAATGTAAAATAAAAAAAGTAAATTTAAAAAATGACTTCAGATTATTACCGTCCTATAATGCCAACTGAAATGTGTAAAATAAAAGAAGGTTATTGAAAAAATCAGAAAACCCGAATGCTTGGGAAGTGTACTTAAAAAAAAGGAAACAAGATGACCAACAAATGTTGTCAGAAAATTATGTTTTGAGAGGTCAACTATCGAATTTAATACTGTAAACAATCTCACGCAGTCGGAGGCAATAATATATCTTCATTGTTGAATTAAAGAAGATGCCTCCGACTGCGTGAGATTATTCACAGTATTAAGTTCAATAGTTAACCTCTTGAAACATGATTTTCTGACAATATTTTCTGGTAATCATTTTTCCATTTTTTTAAGTCGGGTTTTTTTATTTTTAAAATTAATTGTTGAGGATTGGGTCTCAATAATCCACATCTCCGTCTGCCTGACAGTCCTCTCCACACGTCTGATGGAAGGTATAATTTTTTTAAACAGGTACGTCGAACAATGTCGAAGTTTTACATTTGAAAATGTTATTGTATTGCTAGACCATTTTGAAATTGATATGATTGTGCAAGATCTTTGGCAAAGTTTTAAGGGTGTGAGAGCTTGATCACATCAAAATGTGATGTTTGATTTTCCAATTTGTTACCATTCTCCAAAAATATTGAAAGTAACAATATTGAATAGTACCAGTTCAGTTGGCAATTATGACATAATATATGAGGGTTAGAGCAGTTTTCATTTAATTTCCTTTGATTGAATATTCCTTGATTCCAATTTGAGTGTGGTATTTACCATTTGGTTGATGCAATCTGAAACGAAAACAGAGGAACGGAGGAATTTTTATCGTTTTATTTGGCTTTGCAGACATCAATCGTCATCTGCTTAACTTTCCTTGAACTGATGTGGGGAAAATACTTCGAACCCATTCTATAGGTGAGGAATTAGCCACAGTAGTTTTTTTATCGATATTCGACCAACATACACCTATAGTATAAGTATTTTTAGTGAGCTGTCGTGTAGAAAGAACATGCTATGCTATTCATTTGTATAACTGTATTTAAATTTATTTATTCGATACACATTTTTCCAGGTGTGTATTTTCTAAACCTGTGAATCCCCTACATTAATTTTTTTCCAACAATGATGACTTTTATATTCATTTACAGGAAAGTATCAATAAAATTATAATTTTAATATTCATGGGGTAGAAGTAGGTATGGGAAATATCATTAACAGTTTAATAGGTAATCGAAACTAAAGAACCTGTCAGTTGAGTGTTGTTCTCTGCACTCGCTCCACTAGCAGCTCTGGACAGTCGCGCAGGGTGGAGGTAGCAATAGGGAGTACCGCGAATAGTTCGGTAGTTAGCCGGAAAAATTAATTTCACACCTCGAATGGTAGGCCATGATTACGGTACCATTACCATTAATAATGAGCCTCTTAGACGTCTGGCAGTAGTGATAGTTTGAATGCTTAGCACCCCATCCACGCTGTTATATAGCTTTTCGCTGTTTGTTCTAATTTGAGGATATCTTCAGCCACCCTGTCTGTTACACATGCTCAACCTTGAATGGAGTTGATGTGATTGATTTGGAATGGAATATATTTTCTTTATTTCCTTTTTTCAGTTCTTTGAGTAGAACTGTTTATGACGCAGCAAACATCCAGGAATTAGACTCTGTCAAAAGCAAGTGAAGTCTGCCCTCGTGGCCCCGTGAAAACTAGTCAATGCTAAAGTGACCCCTGGAGTGTTTTTTTCTCCACTGAGGTGGCCTTCCCACTACACCAGAAAGTGGCACCCGAGGCAATTCGAAATTTTCTAGGAATGCGCCAAGACCAGATTGAAGAGGAAAAAGACCCTTGGAAAAGGAAACAACAGAATTGAAGCTGTTTATGAATTTGCTCTGCAGTGTTGGCAAATAATTCAATGACAATGGACTCCGGATCTATACATCGACTAACTGAATGAATAATTTCTAATATAATGGGCAGAATCAACCAGGAATAATATCTCGGTGATATGAAATTATATTTCGTATTCATGACGAAATATGAAAATCTGTTGACATTGCAAACAAAATTTATTGAGTGAATATCATGTTCTGATAGGATGTGCATAGCTCATTTTATATGACGTTGAGAAACAACACATAATGATTCACAGGTGACCCACATGAAGAAACATAAATTCTAATGCGTTGTCAGCTAATGGAAAAAGAGGAAATATTCTCATGTATTCATATGTTACGTAATGTTACTCCCTAGCTATGCATCACTATATGTATCCGTAACATACTATTGCTTCATATCAATTCACTAAAATGAGTGTATTATTAGCCGACGAAGAAAGGAGGACGGTTTTCTAGTCGATGCATATTTTTTTTATTATTATTTTTATGTATGACCACGCATAACTTTTGACAGAGTAGTCCGATTCTGTGTTGTTTTTCATTCATTCATTGGAGGTTGCTCCCATTTGAATTTGAAAAAAATTCCATGAGGAAATGAGGAGAAATGAGGAAATGATTAATTGCTCAGGCACTGAATTTTTACCTGTTAACCGATTCTACCACGCATAACTTTATACTGGGTTATCCGATTTGGATGATTCAGTTTTCATCAAATATGGTATACCTCAAAGTTGGTCCCATTTGGATTTGAAAAGAAAAGAATCCACTTTCAAAAGTTATCAAAAATTAAGCAGGTAGTAATTAGTAGATTTTAGCAACGAAAAATCAAACTCACGTAAAAGAAACTGAATAGCGAGAAATAAAATGAACATTTTCAGTCTCGATAACTAAGCTCCTGAACTAATATGAGTAACTAATTTCGAATCGGCGCCAAACAAATAATAAACGAAGATCATTGAATTACTTTAAAGAAATGATCAAAACAAAATACTATGAAAATGCAGCGTGAAATCTCCAGCGATAAACAATGACAGTCCAAAAATGCGCTCTCCGCACGACCACTCGCAATGACGTATGCCCTCACATGTGTGTCCGTTCGGGATATTAACTTCGGGAACGCTCGTCAATTTCCGGCGAAAGGACGTGCCGCCACGTAACCCACTGCTATAGTTTTACGCTTTACGAAATTAATTTTTTTGTGTGTTTGTTTGGCGCCAATTTGAAATTAGTTACTCACATTGGTTTGGTTTTTCGTGGGTTTGATTTTTTGTTGAGGAGTTTTTCAATAGGTACCTGCATCGAACTTGTTTTCGGCCAACAAAGCATCAGCCCTCTACTAAAGATAACCAAAATATGTTATTTAAAAAAATGGTTTCATCATGTACATTACTAAACGCTATGGTGAGTCTGGACAGAATTACAATACATGTATTTTTATAAAATATATATATATATATATATATATATATATATATATATATATATATATATATATATATATATATATATTTACATATATATATATATATATAATGTCGAATAATGAAGGAAAACGGAAATAGAAATATGATTCCTTTTATAAGTATATAATAGACCAATAGAGTGAAAACTGTTCGCCGTGTAAAAACCAGTCGATAACTTCGCTGATCGCTTGTTACATGAATTAGCGTAAAGTACCAGACATTATTTGTATTGCATTTGGGGTTATAGTATTTCCAATGTCAGTGGTGTGTGTATTTTTTATATTCGATTTGAATTAAGTATTTGAAATTATTTTATATTATAATTTTTATTGTTTGCCAAAAAGTTAATGATAAGTTCTGTAGATATTAAGAATATGCAAATTACTATAAATGGGAGGAACATTCATTAGGATAAAGGAAATTGGGGTACAATTTTGGATTACAACTTCCAGACTGCATGTGCACGAAATTGTATTCACATGCAGACTATGTTATGGGAAAATTATCAAAAGAAGTTGGATTAATAACCAGAATAGGCAAGAATCAATGCACACAGAATTGTTCCTGAACAATGCCATTGTACTTCCCCATTCACAGTTCTGTTTAACCTCATTTTTCCATTTATCAGAATGAAAGATAAGCCAGTTTGGAAGAGTCTCAAACAGAGCTATAAAACTTATATTTCAAAATGTAATAGTTATACATCTGTTGAATGTGCATTTTTTCATATTCAAAGTAAAACAAAATCTGTTACCTGAATATATCTGTGATACACTGAAAGTTTTCAGAGAGTACATAATTAAAATACTAGAAATTGTACAAACTTCATTTTACTGGATAGATGTTATACCACCCAAATGCTCCGTTTTATACAAAGGCTTGATTGAGCTTAATAAACTACCTGTGACTATAAAAAACTGTGATAATTTATACAGGAATATCATATATACAAGGAGGTTTTGAGGAAAGGAGGAGCTCTTAGGTATCTACTCCCCTATATTTCCATAGAGAGATGCTGGTCTTGTTCCAAGTGTTTCGAACGAAGTCGAAAAAAACAGGGGGACATCACCACTGATGTTGACGGTTGTATCCTGTATCCCTGGCCATATCCCTGTAACAATTGAGGGGTTCCTACGTATGCCTAGGGACGTGTCCTTATGATTGAAGGATATTTGGATATTTGTTGAAGGCTATTTCATTGAGGCTGGTCATTAGGTTTTGGTTGAATCTATCAGAAAAAGTTATTCAGAAAGTTGATTCAAGAAAGTTCAATTTTTTTATTGCTACACGAAAAACAGAAGATTTCATAATTCAATCAAATTTATTTGGTCACTCTTATTGGCTTGACCCGACTGAATAATAATAATTATAGATTTTAATGCAAATTAATAAAAAGTAACAGAACGTGCTCTAACAATGCAATATACCATCAAAGGGAAGGATTCAGTCTCTCGCCGGGTCGTGGACCAGGCTCAAGCTTGCACTTCCATCCAACCAGGAAAAAAACTAAAAAGTATATTTCAATGAGTTCTAGAGTGAGTATGACTGGATTGAGAATAAAGGAAAAAATATATATATTTCAATGTGTTCTAAAGTGAGTATGACAGGATTAAGATCACTCAAACAGTAAAAACTGAACTCTAAAGAATATTTTGCAGTTGATTTTCCAGCAGAAGGTATTTCAGTTTGATTGGCGATTGAGAGGTCGTGTGTGAATGATTCATTATCGAATAATTTGAAATCTCTATGAGTGTGTTGAAGGTCAATGCGGGATGGGCTCACAAGCTCATCGTGCAAGATACTAAGCAGTGAGCAGAAAAACTAATACAATCAACGATAGCACAGGAGCTTATAGGTAGATTTTCAGTACAGTAAATCAAATCTATCAGCTTACAAGTTGTCGCACTGTAACGAGTGGGTTCCTCGATAATTTGTTTCAGACCGAAAGAGTCAACAGTATATCTCAGTTGTAGACATAATTGACAACCAGGTCTCTGAGACCGTAATAATATCGAAAACATTGAATACCTTCTGCGTTAATTCGTTAAAACCATTGATAATAGATCACGTGTTTACATGACAGAACGTAATATGTGCCATAATATCACAAACAAGGGGTGTTGAAAAAAAATATAGAAAAAATAAAAACAATATAAAAGTTTACAGATGAGAGTGAGTATCTATAATTTGAAATTGCACAGAAATGCAGGAAGCATTATAGGAGTTTAGCAGCTCTGGGTGGATATTCTCTGAGATGCTTCTTGGAAAGATATGTTTCCGAGGATGCCAACTCTTTTCACTTGACGCTTTCGCTGACCGGTATATGGCGCTGCAGAAGATTTGGGTTGGTAGATAGGTCGTCAATAGAGTACAAATGGTTTATAACTAAATGGTTATGCCTAATCTAGGCCTTTATTCTATTCCTCTTAGCGGTGTTGAGGTGACCACGGAAAACTTTATGAATCACTCGGTCTTCCTGACTCAAATCGTTGGCGACAAAAACGTTCTTTTCCCTAAATTCGACATGAATACTTGTTTGAATGAATATTTTCGTTAAAGCAATCAGCAAATTTTGTAGATCTGATTATTCGATTCAACAAAATAATTACATGGTTGAAACAATATTTCTGCCAGAACGAGTTATGAATAGAGTTTGTCGAATAGGATATTTGCTTCATGCAAATTAGTTTCAGTTGATTGAAACTGTGAATTTGATCCAAAACCAAGAAATAATTTTACTTATTTTAAAATTATATTTTGTCGTTCATATACGACACTTATTTATTTGAATCAAATGAATTTTATTTGATTCGACAAAATGTTCTCTTCTGTGGAGGGATAATTTGTTGATTGCAAGAATTATATGTGGTTTTCAATATGGGGGGTTCCATGATTCTTCCATGATATGGATCTTGATTAGATCACACATCCGTGTTTTTTCAGGGGCATTAGGCAACAATGTTGTAGAGAATATGAATGATATTCATTTTGAGGATACTAACTGAAATCTCAGAGAAATTGTATTTTTTTTATAATATGTATGTTATGAATGTTGGAAAGAAAACATATGGGAAATTGGCTTTCTGTCGAATTGGCTGAAATTTTATTATGTTATAGAAGGATGGGTCATTAGAAGAAAGTGTGAGTTTAAATGATTTTGTATGTTAAGTTTCTGAGATATAAGCGGCCAAAATTCGTAAAAACGTCTTATTGGGGTAGGATTGACAAAGAAAAAAACTGTTTTTTCAGTCGAAAAGGGACAAAGTCAAGATGAAAATGTATTGATCGGAACTCATGAACATGTTCAATTATAATCTTATTGATGATAGTACATCAGGGTGTATATAGGGTATAGTAAATAAAATAGTTTTTCCGGATTTCTTTTCCAGCGCTATTTCAAAACCAACAGGTTAGGTTTCATAGTTTCAGTCTATTGTAGGCAAAAAAACGTGTTTTGTTTCTTGATGACTCTCTCAATTTGAAATATATATTTTTTTTTTTCGAGTACACCCCTATACCGAAAACAATTGACAGATCGTTTTTGATATCAAAAAAAGGAATTAATTGCTTCTACCCATTGGATAGAAGATAGGGTAACATTCTGATGAAGTCAATTGTTCGATACTACCTTTCATTTAGATACATGGGTGCGTAACATTTTTTTTAGGTCATTCAGAATGTTTTTGTTGAATATCTAGAAAACTGTTTCGTTAATTCGAATCATATTTTACTCACAATATTTCGAGAATGTTGACTATCATATACGGTAGTTTTATGAACTTTGCATGCTGCTTTTCTGTGATATGCATTTTTGAAGTTCATGGTATTACGATATATGGGGAAACCTATCGATTTAAAAACATTTTATGGAACCCTTCGACACATTCAATTCAATTATAAAACTTTCCGAAATCAATTATTTGATACTATAAACAACACAAACCACACTCAACAACAATTTGGAACTCAACAGTGTAGACTAGAAAAAATTACGAATTATAAATAACAACTCCTAACATACAAAGTCATTTAATATTATGGAAATTATAATATAACAAATCAAAATGAACCTGATGAAGCTATTGTATAGCGAAACACGCGTCGTGATTTAGTGAGAAGTTAAAATCTTATAGTGTATTGTAGTAGTGAACTCTAAATCAAAATTGAAACTAATTATATATAAACAACATAAGCAACACTTTACATAATTGAACTCTAAAAAAACAAACAATAAACAAAACCTAAATTGAAACAATATTATCAATATTGTTATTTATTGGTCTATTTGCGCGATCTAGAACATTGTTTAATAGTTCATGGCTAGGGTAGTTTAGCGTTTCTTGATGACGAGCATATCCTAGGTACCAAAGTACGCTGCAAATATGGGAACAGCAACCCACTGTTCCCACGTTTTTTTTTACAATGCCCCGTATACACCCTAATGTACTATCATCAATGAGTTTATAATTGGACATGTTTATGAGTTAAAATCAATACATTTTCATCCCTACTTTGTCTTATTTCGACTAAAAAAACAGTTTTTTCCTTTGTCAATACGAATATCTCAGAAACTGCACATACAAAATCATTTAAACTCACTCTTTTTCTTGATGATCCATCCTACTATAACATAATAAAATTTCAGCCAATTCGACCGAGAGCCAATTCCCCATAAGTTTTCGTTCGGGGTTCTTTTGAAAATATATTTCCACCAAGGACCATTTTAAACTTTCGATTTGTGATTTATATATTTTGATGGGATTGATGGGTTGAGAAAGATAAAAATATTGAAATATAGTGAGCAGTGAGCTCCACTAGACTTTGTGAATTGATTTAAAGTTCTTATATCCCTAAATTCTACAGAGGTTTAACAAATGGGTCGAAATAAATCGACTATCAGTAGGAAAAGAATTCATTTGATGGAGCACATACAATTTATCTTTGCTATTATGATACAAACACATGAGGCCTTCCATTTTCGCTGGAGGATAAATGTCCAATTCGTTAACCAAACAGCTAAAATATTTCTTGCCAGAGTTGAATTTTGCTCATCCTTCAATATATACCAAGTTTGCTCTTCAGATCAGATATTGCACAATATTTCCAATGTAGGGGAGTAAAACCTATATTCCAATACTATATAGATTGGTTGGTGGTTTCTCATTAATCACGATGCTTGTCTTCTCAAATCATGTGGTAGATGGTTGTTTGAAAAAAAATGACCAATACGGCGATGACATTCGAAAGAGGACAATTCATTCACATTTTTTTCCACTTTCAAGCTATGAAAATCCAAAGTCATATCCGAAAATTCCCCAATTTTCGCCTCGAGAATTAACCAAATTACTATCTTGATCGAGCACCCTCACAGTAATATTGTTCATGGTTTCAATATTTAAAGGATAATGAAGTATAGTATGATGCTGATCTACTATTATGTACCCATTTAGAACTTGTGGAAAAAATCGATGGAGCAGGTGAACAGGTTTTCTATGTGGAAATGATCCTACTGCGATGTTACAATCTATACAAATTGTAGTAACTGACAGGATATCACCTTTATTTTTTGAGGTATAATGTTTGTCTGATTCGAGTTTGGTTTTCGCAAATCTCAGTAGATTTCCAATGGAACACTGAAATTGATTCAATCGATCCCTCAATCTCTTTAATATTATGAGACCCTAAGAAAACTTCAACTTTGAATTCATCATTTGGGCCCTATTCCAATGAATTGTTCATTTTATTAACATTTGAAATATTATTGAATGTATCAAAACTCACTTATCCAATTTCATATTCAACATCTTCATCTGAATATAATGGTCGATTGAAAGTAACACTTAAAATTGATAAATATGGCATGACCGAGGTTTAAAAAAAAATTATCAGTTGTACTGATTATATACAAATTAAAGACAATATTGTCCACACTGATAAGAATAAATGTTTTGCCTTGTATCATGATTATAACTGATGGTTAAATGACTATTGCTTTTCAAAAATATTATCACTAGATCAATTGGCGGTGGTAAACAACCAAAGCTATCATAATGATAAAATCGTGACAACTTAGTTGTGTTTCGAATATGCTGTCCAATGAGTACCTTGTAAAACAAGAGTAACTATACCCGATTGAATTATTTAAGCTTTTTTGGTAATGAATAACACATAAATACATATTTTTCTTCTGGAGTAGGCAATATTGTGCTCTTTACTTGGGGTATTCAGATAATTGATGGCAAATTCCTCACGTTTAAATCGTTTGTTGCCCTATATAGAAAAAAAAATAGAAATAAAATTTAACCTTGATGAAGTTAATCACTCATGATGAGTTAAAAAACTTCTTTCTCTCTGTCTGTAACCTATTTGCCTTTTTTGAATTTCAACAATCCAATCTCGTATATATGTCAACACACCTTTGGACTGACGAAAAAAAAACTTTTTTCTGCCCATCAACAATTATGAATTTAATGAAGTGTGAAAGGCTGGAAAAAATAGGAGGTAATACTAAACGAGGGTTAATCATAGGTTTCAATGGATGTGAAAAAAATAACGTGATGTTGTCACTTATAGGATATCTCAATGAATTGGGATTAGAAATATCCATCTATACTTAAAATCATTGAGTCAGTCCAAGTATCAATATTTACGTGCTTTGCTTCAACCACTTAGTAAAATTGGATATTATGAATACAATAAAAGTGAAAATGTACTTTCTGCAGGTTACATTGAAACAATTTTCATAATTATATTTGATGATGTAGCATCTTGTGATCAAAATATAATTTTTTTTTTGGGCGACATAAACATACAAATTGTTTTTATATTTGTCAAACACAGTCTGCTAGCCCAAAGCAACTTATTCGCGACAATACCAATTTGTTGATCATATTTCCACAGGAAACTTCCGATTTTAAATATATTTATTATGCAGAATTTTTTTTATTTCAGCGTAATCGCATCACCCGAATGGTTATTAGCGAGTAGTACATGTTCATGATTTTGTAATAATATCAGTACCTTTCAGAAAGTTAATAATATTTGAAATATTACAGTTCCTGCCAATAATGTTGTAGATATCTGGAGGGAAGTTATAGTGGCTTCACTGCACCCGCTACTTAGGGCATTCGGTAAAAATGTTTTCAACACTCAGTTTGGTTTCACATATGTCGCACATTGGTTTCTCGGTATGATTTAGAAGATAACTGTGAGAGTGAGATTGGTGTGACTTAAGCGTAGCCGATTGATGGGCACTTGATGTTTTCGGTTCTTCCTTCGTTATGCAAATATTGATTTGGAATTTCAACAGTTTAAAAAAATACCATAGCCTTAACTCTGATAAAGAAAAAAAATGAATTTGGAATTCAATGTCCCTTGGAGAAAGATAGATAATACAACGTTTATGGTTTGTTTGAAAATATGAACAGGATGTTCATAAAATCAGATGTGGAATCATCTGCGACTGAAAGATAAACCCTTGTGGGGTATTCATGTTGAAAAGGAAAACATGAATTGAGAATGTTTTTCAAGAACGTTTATGATTTCATACTCAATTTTAAATTTTTTCATTCAATAGATTTAATCTTCATTTCATTTTTCATTCAATAAATTCATTTCGATACTACATAGAACTTTTTCGATACGATTCAATTCCAAAAAAATGTTTTGTTCTGTGTGTTCTATGAATGTGAATTCATGAACTTTCGAAATGTTAAATGAATGAATGAAAATTAATTTTTTTTCAAAGAAAAACGATTTACATTGCAAAAAACTTTTTCTTGCCAATTTTGCTCCTCTTATAAATTCATATCTTTTTTGAGATCTGATACATAAATGGTATTGAGATCATCCCGATTATTCTTCTCTTCTTGTTGAATCTTTCGTAACGATTTGATTCTCTCATTCAAAATTATTTCCTATGTCTGCTAAGATAGAACGCATTACACACTATAATGATGATGGAGAAGTTTTGATGAATTATAACGCATATTACAAATTCTATCAACTAGCAAACAAGTCAATTGCCAGGGGTGATAAAATAGTATTCAAACTCGGATCAACTGTTTGTTTCAAGATATTATTACAAAGCCCGTTAGTTGAAAATGAGTAAAGCAAAAGTTATGGCATAACTTCATGAGCCAGTAAGAATTAATTGCAAAGGAAGACATGTTGTAGTTGAAGATTTAGATACATGATTTGGTGCAGGCTGATTCAGCGATTATGAATAAAGAAAACAGAGGTTATAATTACATTATTGTAATCATCAATGCTTTTAATGAATATGTTTGGGCGGCACCGTATACAGAAAGGAATAATCAATGACTACCCCACCAAAAAACTTGAAAACTGATATAGGAAAGGAATTTTACAACAAGAACTTTCATGATCTAATGCAGGAATATGGTATAGATCATTATACCACTTTTTCAAATTCAAAAGTTTTGATGAAATCATAAGGATTCCTAAATCAGGAATCCTATCAATGGTCCAACATTGTTCCTGAAATTGTTAAAAATCACAACCGCACTGAACCAATACCAAGTGAAATAAATGATGAAAATGATGAATTTGTAACTCAATCTTGGCATTTAAAACTGTGACACAGAAAACGATGAACAGGAAAGGACAGTACGTCTGCTTCATCATATATTGACAAGTATTCAATAAATTTGAGAGTAACTGATACTACCAAATATATTTCGGAGCATAGCAAAGAAGAAAAGATACAAGGGTGATTTTATATCGAGGAATTACAAAAAGCCAAGTACCCCGATATTTATCTGGTGGAAGAAGTGTTACGTAAAAAGGTCAACAAGCTGTATGTTGAATGGTTGAGGTTTGATTGATTACATAATTCTTGGGTAAATAAGAATGTATTAATTATAAAATAATAATGAGCAATACAGGAATTCTATTCGATCATACACCTCCTTTCTATGATCTTTATATGAAATATGATTCATACATGCGGCTGATTCCTCAATACGACGCTAAAATCATCCTCGATTATGATCGGCTGCTTTCCAGGGGCTTTGTCTCGTAGCTTGATAAGCATAACTCCATATGAAAAGTGAATGAATCTCTACTTTTTCATATCTGAATATATGCTTCTCCTCCCTTCTGAAGGGGTTCTGGGTGGAGAAACGTTCACTTCTTCCATCGTCTCAAGCACCCTCAATGATCTGACGATTATATCCTAGTTTATTTCTAATTGTTGAATATTGATGACCACATCAAATCCAAATGATTTCAATACATCAATTATATATAGAAGAATTGGTATGATATGCCATGGTTCCAACAGTGATTCACAATTTTAACGAATACTGGAATCACCACTGTAAATTCAAATATTATTGGAATTTGGTTGAAACTGCTTGAATTCCACTTCAAATCTTCCAACATTATTTTATTCACATTTTGTGTTGATACCAGCAACCTAATGATTGCTTTTCGGTTTTTCACTGAATCGCTTCATTTCTTTCCAGTGGATACTCAAATATCACCCACATTGCCTGATATGACAACACAAGGGACACACATAGATTTATTAGGGTTTGAGTAGACTCGACGTTCACCTCAAAATGTATCTTCTTTGTCTTCAAATTAATTCATATCGACTGGCATTCTATTTCGTTATTGTTGTTTATTCATATCACTAGGGAGAGAGAATATATGTGGCTGGTTTCTTCCCATTTTTTTCACTTTGAGTTACAATTAACCATTTTTAGGGAAACATATTGAGAATTATTAATTATTACAAAACCAATAAAGAACTAATTCTTAAGTGGAAGGCATACTTCAACAAAATATAATGATCATAAACCAATGCCTTACATGATATCAAAACACTATAGTAATTTTTTCCATTTAAACCCTACTCTGCTATTTCGGTTGATCATCTCCAAAATTCTCAGGAATTACAATTTTTTATTCATAGTTGAAATGTGTTTCGGAATCCTAATTTCAAATTCAGTTGATCATCATTTACTTGTGCTGGGCCCAAAATTTTCCAAGAAGTTCGGTTACATTTCTCTCCAATATTTTTCATATCGAAACATATCGCAACATATTGAGCACCGTTTGGCATATTGGTTGGTACACGGTATCCTATTCACAATACGTAGATGACAGAATTTGATTCTAATAAAGCCATTTTTCTTCAAAAAAAAAATATTTGTGTTATCCTTTGAATTATTTGGTAGGATGTCATTCAAACCAAATCCTCTTTCCCCTTTCTAAGTGGTATTTGAAAAAAAAACTTTTTCAATTATTGGAATACAACATCGTTCACATATCAATTGAGCAATTTTTTTAAAGAATTTAGAGAACAATTGTAAACCTCAAATTGATTATTTCATGAATCCACCACTCCCAAAGTATAATACATTCCATTCACTATATCCGCATTTCTATACAGGGCATACAGATAATGAAAAATTTCGTGAAGTTATCCTCAGAAGTTGATAGTTACATCCACTATTGCCGATGGGTCATTGCATTAATGGGGGAGAGGATCCACAGTGACACCATCCCACACACTTCATCTATCATAAGGTCGGAACTAAGACTTGAACACTTCAGGTCCATGAACATTCAGAACCTTGCTCATACTCGATTCTTCAATGTAATACTTCATTCTACCATAATTGAAAAGGTCCAATGTGGCCCTCCTCAAACTTGAACACTTCATGCTTCGGAACGCTCAAACCCGTCCAACCCGTCCCCGAATTCTTGAGTCCTGGAACGCCTGATCCCCTACTCGTTCTTGAATACTTTATATATCGGAACGCACAATAATAGGTGACCCTACTCTCATTGAATTGCCAAAATAACCCGCTTTGAATAACTACTTCTGTGACACTTGATTGTGGGTTTCTGCCTTCACTGGAGGTAGCGGACTTCTTGCTTTTTCTCTCATTGATTCGTCGTTTGTATAATTTTGGAAATGATCAGTGTTAGACTCGAAATATTTTTGCCTTTTTCTATTTTTTTTAATTTCATTTTCGTTTTTTTCTGTGTTTTTATGGGGTATTTTTTTTATCCTGCCTCTTTAGCTTTGAGTGGAATTCTCTATGTCAAGTATTTTCATTTTGTTTTGTGACTCTGGGACATTTCACTGTATTTTTCGTCCTCGTTGTGTGATGGTTTTTCTTTCCTTCGATTCATCGTCCTTTGGTTATTATTGGTTCCGTGGCGCATGAAAGCTGGTTGTATCTCTGATATTATTTTTGTTTCTTCAGAGTTTCCATTGTTATATATTTTCCGTTCTGGGTTGTATACATTTTAAGCTTTTCCAGCATCCTTTTCTGGTTGTGTATTCTGTTCTGTTTATTCCTCCATGTTTTCACCATCCAATAACTTCCTGCATCTCTCCAATAATTTTTCTCGCATGTCCTATGTCTTCAATATTAGGACATTTATCTCTCCTTTTTTGTTCTTGTACTAGCTTGCTTGATCTGATCTTCGGCATTACAATATTTTGTTTTTTGCAATCTACATCTGTTTGGGACTTCCCTTCATTATCTGTTTCAGTTTCCGTTTCTATCATCGTGTCAGCTGTTGCTGCTTTCTGCTGAGTTTCTTCCTTCTTTTCCTTTTTTGTTCTTCTTTGGTTAAATTTTTTTACTACCCTATATATTTTGTTTCATCATGGTGGTTTCTAAAGGATCCTATGGCGGAATATTTAGTATTTCTATTAGTTCTTCCAGTTCCTTTTTTTCAATTGCTTCTTTTTTTTAAATTTATATCTTATTCATCAGTTTCTTCTTGAGGTATTTTTTCTTGTTTTTGACCTACTACTGGGGCGAGAATCACGTTGTCCACGTTCATACGGTCCGCAGATCGGGCTCTCTAACTTCAGTGAAATAAACATTCAATAAATTCTAGATATTCTTTTCCTGGGGGAATGATTTCAACCCTTGATATTTTTAGTTAATTTTCATTCTCTGAGGTTTCATCAATTTTCATTGTAGTTTTTGGTTTTATACAAATTTCTTATAGGTCTGATTGACATTCTTGAAAATCAGTGATGATTGGACTTCGAAGGGGTGATTCTCCGCCAGTGTCTATTTTCCCAATTCCTTCAATTTTTTTTCCCTTATCAAACTTGACTTATGTCTGGGGTACTTGACATTTGTTCAGACTTTATTTACCCATCTTTAGATGTTTCAGAGTGTTCATTTAGGCATTGAAAGTAATATTCTGGTGAACTTTGTAGATTATCAGTATTTTCCCTGCCAGTTTGCTTTTTGTTGGGTTTACATGTTCATTTATGTGCAATTTTTGATCATTCCTTCCAGAATCGCAGTTGAAATCGATTTGGAAATATTTTGGTATTATTTTATTTTCATGGATGGACCATTCATTTTGTTAGCTTAGAGCCGAAAAGTGGTCGTTTACAAATTTCTGATATAGTCACTTGCAAATCAAACAGGGGTCCAGCAAGGGAAGCTGAATTTGCCACTGAAGTATTCAAGCTTTCATTCACCAAGGCTTGTATCTTGGTTTCACATAGTTATTGGGCTTGATGTATCTCTAATCACACGGTAAACTGTGTTTAATATCACAATATTGTTGTTGTATATACTACTTTGAGTTGAGTTAGAAAGTTGGATAATGTCTGAGTGTGACCGTCCACTTCTACACGCACCTGCCCATGCATGTTCACCAGTTTACCCAGACGCATTCAGCCACTGATGGAATTATGTAAATCCTTCCAGTAATAATGACTTACACCTACGAAATATTTATCGTGATGTGATGAAAAGTTTACTTTTAATCGTCTCTATATACATGCTCATTCTAAATGAATCAACTGTGAATACATATCAAAACATACCCTGATTACAAGATTCCCATCCGGAGCAGCCTCTATAAATTGCTTAATTTGTTGGGGGTTCAATGTATGTGTACCGCTTTTAATTTTCGTAAAATACAGTATATTGAGCAGACCGTACTTGGCTTGTACTTATTTCCCAATTATCTCATGTAGGCCCATAAAACAACATCGGAAAAGCTTTCTGCATTATTTTTTCTTCCCATGCTGTTATCATTATACGCCAGATCATACTTGTGTTCCGATTTTTCTGATAGCAATCCTTCCGTCGTTTCGCTTGCTGAGTCGCGGAATTCTGGGGGAGTATAGTCTAGCATTTTGGCGTTGGATGAAAATTCCATGTTTTTCTCATACACAGTAGGACAGTCAAACACACTGACACTATAATGTAGATTCGTCATTGTCACTGCTGCCTATAATCGAGTGAAAATTAAAGTATTGGTACCTTATAACTTAACCCACAAATCGCAGAGCTAGAAGACTGTGTGAAATATTTCATTTCGCACTAGTGGGAAAAACGAATTTTTTGCGCCAGGCCAATTGATACGGTTTTCGGGTAGGTTGTCGGAAAAAATCATTAACTTCGAAAATTTTAACCTTTCATTTTTCAATAGGAAAGATACGCACAACACATCATGTAGTATGTTCAACTTATATTTTTTTATCATGATCTGTATTTACCCTACCATTGGTCTTCCAGTTTCGTTCAATGAGAAGAAAATGGCCCTCTTATACTTCTTTCGCAACCATAATTAATCTCGATATATACAATGTTGTGAACTGAAATTGAGTAAGGTTTCTATTCGTGATGCAGTAATTTCGCGAACGCAGTAACTCATGGGACAAACTGATTCATTTGCTCTCGTATGAAGGATCTCTGATTGTTTTTTTTTTCAGTTGTCGAAAGATATTTTTCCGAGAGAACATGTCATGATTAAGTGTTCTTTCTCAAAATATGGGTTCAACTGATACTTTGTAAATCCTTCTATCAGAGGAGGCCTATGAGATATTCATTATTTTTCGACAGCGCATTCCAATTCACGATAGATGACTCCACTTTCTTTCTTTTCCTGGCCTTTTTTTTGTATCCTATCATCAGTCATGTCTGCAGGAAATAATTGGGTGATGTTTTTATTTCATCTTCGTTGACATCCATCTTTTGAGGAGTGGAAATATTTTAAGTAATTTCATCCGAGGAGTCGTTAGCTGATAGTTTCTGAATGGATGAAAGATGAATGGATCTTCTGCAGAACTACTGAATTTGGCTCATACAAAGTTGAATCACAACAAATTTATAGTAGAGCTCAATAAAATGACATTGAACTAATTCATCAGAATGTCCACGAAAGTATCATAGGCAAATTGATTACAAAAACTCTTATTTTTTAACAATACCTAATCAATTTGTAGGGATTTCAGACAACTCCGCCTTCGGAACTCCTCTTGGACTGCCTCACTGAGTAAGATCACCAACAACACTGAATTGTTCAATCCAGACTTTTCCATTTTTAAAACTTTTACAGTAGCTGTAGATATATTTCCACGTTACATAATTATTCAGCTATCATCACACCATAATTCATAAGTGCCAATTCCATTTGGTTATACAAGGATTTCGCAATAATAAATTTCATAGATTCCTTCAACAATAATTGCTTGTCTCTCATACTAATCTACAAATAATTCTGTATTACACTGTGATTCAAATGTTGAATATTTGATCGCTTTATCAAACGTTTTGTGTGAGAATGTATCATTTTTCCACTTTGATTTATCATAGGCGTTAATAAATATTTTAAGTAACTGAAAACAAACCACTGAATGAAATTTGTCGAGTGAAGTTCTATCCAGCTGAGGTTCCGCAGAATTCCAGGGTATTTTACGAAATTCTGTGATATTGCAGAATATAATAGGACATTCAAATAATTCTCAAATGAGAAATCACATATCAATTCTGGGTATAGTAAATCAAAAAGCAACTTTGGCAACATGATATTGTTTATATATACTGCAGGCAAAATGGTCTACAGGGATTAATCGGCTGCAGTGCCAACGCGCACCACTCCGTATAGGGCGGTAGCGACACCAACGGGAGATGGGAACCGCTGCTACAGTTCATGCTAGCAAACGACCTGGATATACTGAATGAAGGCAACAAACCAACCTTGGTTCAAAAAATAGGAGGGAGAAACTTACGTACTAACGACGTAACAATAGCTCCTGCGCATGTGAGTAATTTCGTTACAGAATGAAAAGTTGTGTTCCGACAACGGACACATAAACTTTTGAAATTGAGAGCGACATCACGACAGAAATTTTGGAAGGTGGAACGACTACAAGAATACCTTGACCAGTTATGAACGTACGCTGAACAAAGCCAAGAGACTCGTCGAAAAAGTACTGTGAGGAGATAGAAAATACCCAAGAGTGTGCCAGAATCCAAATAATTATCTCTGAGAATAGACATTATGCACAATTCTCCCAAGGGAACGAACAATAAAATATATCTTCAGGGTTCACTTTCCTGGGGCTCAAATATATCAGACACCTGCTAATGAAAATGGTCTTGAGGCTCTGGAGAGACATTCCAGGGAAAGTTGAATGATGTCAAAGTGGGCTTATTCGAACAGTACAAATCACCGGGACTGGACGGGATTTACCCAGCACTATTGCAGAAGGGATCAAAACTACTGCATGGTGTGAAATACTGAGAGGCTCTTGGGCGTATACTGATGCCATGGAAAAATATCAAGATAACTGTCATACCAAAACAAAATAATAGGAAACGGCAAAATCCCTAAGACAAATTAGCCTGATATCATTTGGAATGAAGACTCTTGAGATGGACATGCACATAAGAAACGGGGCACTAGTACAAAGATCACTGCACCGCAATCAATACGCATACAGGACAGACTGCTCAATAGAAAGAGCATTCCACAAACCGGTGGAAAGTATGGGGAACACGCTGGAAAACAAATTAGTATTTATAGCGGCTTTCTTAGGCATAGAAGGAGCTATCACTAATACTTCTATAGAGCCAATCATAGACGAAGAGATGTCAAGGAACCTCGTGTGGCCTGGATAGACTCAATGCCAAATAGAAAGAGCATTCCACAAACTGGTGGAAAGTATGGAGAACACGCTGAAAAACAAATTAGTAATTATAGCGGCTTTCTTAGGCATAAAAGGAGCTCTCACTAATACCAGTCTTCAGATATTGTTGCTGTGTTTTCATCGGCAATCGTTAAAACTTTGAACGTTGACTCAAACAGATATTCTGCTGAGCCAATGGAGGTCACTCCAAAATTGAAACAGGCCTGGTATGGAGAGGTACTAACGACTGCTGAAGTTGTCGAACGACTCAAAGATGCAGAACGTCAGAAAGATGAAAAAACTGCCAGAAAAAATAGACCCCGATTGAAAAATAATTCCAATGAAAAACAAAAGAGAAAACGCAAGGAAGATAGTGAAAGTGAAGAGGAAAACGAAGTTGTTCCTTATGATGAAAACTCTGATGGAGAGCTCAATCAGGATGAATGGGCAGAAGAAGTTGTAGCTGAAACCTATCCAGAGGTAGAATATACACTGCCAGAGTGGCACTTGATTCTGCCTGGAATTTACTCATGGGTAAAATTTCGTGGAGGATCCAGAAATAGCATAACCTATAAATATGTCTGTCGTGTGCGTGATGTAGATGAAGAAACTGGAGACATTGAAGTTGTTGGATTCAGACGCAATGACAGATTGGGTGCTGAATATGTCGAAAACGAAACTGATATTTCTTCAATTGAATTTGGAATGATCGAGGCCCTGTTACCTAATCCAAAAACATCAATTAGGGAAAGAAAAATCATTCATATTTTTCCTGGATCTGTGAATGTTTTTGAAAAATTATCTTTGTTTTGACTCATGTCGGCAATTGAATTCCAGGTAAATGATTTTTGTAAGCATTAAACTCATTTGAACTCAATTGACTTTCATTATTTTGGTAACATGTAGCTTATACCGAGATTCATAGGTAGGTACCAACTATCATAGGGGTAATTGTGAACATGCATATAAAGTACATTACATAAATTCAAAATGTTTACAAGCATTGCTATTCACATTTCCCTCACCTTGGTTCATCAATTGACTGAAAGGACATCAAAAGGCATGTTTCCATTCACCCCTATATTTGGTACAGTCTAATTTTTTGATGGGGTAATTTTGAACAGCTCTTGAAACTCAGCGAAATATAGAATTTGTTCCATAATTTAGCCGGGCACTGTATAAGTGACAAGAGAGTTCATGTCAGGTGGTAAAAAGCTATAGATCAATAGCACTACCATTTCACGTAATCGGGATCATGTCCAAATCTAAATTATTTTTCACGTATCGTCACTCACCATTATAATTATTTGAGATTATTCCGCTGACTTTTCCTGCTACTCTACCTCCAACTGGCATCTTGATGAAATGTTAGAATAGAAGTCAATTTTCTACACGCCGTTGTTCATCCTGTAAAAGAAAAACAAAAGTCATAAAAGCTGGAATATATTCCTATGCTTGGGGGATCAAGCAAGAAAATGCAATACTTCAATGAAAATAGAGCAGAATACAGCGGCGAAAAATAAAACCGGAGATCATTTGTTTTTTGAGCGACTATAAAGGATGAGAAGATTCGTAATCATCATCGTCTAGACTGCAAAAAACGATAAATTCAGAATGTTTTCGTAAAACGGTTTGTTGAGTATATATACCTACTTTACCTGGGAAACGAATACGGAACCCGCAAACAGCCACGTGATCGAAAAATATCCTTCTTGAAATTTTGATACCTGAAGAATTCATATAAGGTGAATTTAGCAAATTGAGCTGGTTACGAGAAGCTATTTTCAAGTTCATAGAAAAACTAAACCAATAATTTCTGGTTGTAGGGCTCCTGAAGAGTCAGGGCTCCTGGAGAATTCTCAATAGAATTGTTATTGGCATGGATCCATACCACCACTTGACCGTTTTTCCTCAAAAATAGTTCTAACGATTTCTTCGAGAACTATTTTGATAAAATTCTATATGGTCGACATCTATACTATAAAACTGCAATTGTCTGCTGTTGGTTTGTTCAAGCATCACGCAAAAACTGCTGAATCGATTTCGATTAAACTTTCATGTTCGGAAGATTATGATAGGGGTTGAGAACTGGTATATATTTCATCCCGCTACGATGTCGGAAATCAGAGATATAAAAATGAAACCACACTTTCTTCCCACAACCTAGTGCAACCAATATAACATGAGCACCCATTTTCCGTTCAAGTATATATTTCCGTTGTATATATATATTTTGTGGATCCAAAAATTTGGATGAATTTGACGAAAAAATTATTTTTCATTTCTTACCACTGTAATTTTTTATAAAATTGGTCGTCGTAGTTGTTATCGTAAATCGGAAATATAACAATAAAACCACACTTCCTCACAACCAAGTGCAACCAATATGAGGTGAGCTCCCATTCCATATATATATATATATATATATATATTTATATATATATTTATATATATAATTCTACTGTACGTGTGTTGTCACTGCACTCCTCCTAAACGGCTGGACCGATTTGAATGAATTTTTTTTATATGCGTTTTGGTGGCGCCCTGGATGGTTAAGATTTACAAATCATCCCCCTAAATATTAAGGGTGGTCCACCCCTTGATAATTTTTTTTATTTTTCAGACAAAATTTTCTGTTTTTATTTTTTTATGATACAGCATTCAAAAATACATACAACCCTAAATTTTCACCCTTCTACGATCAACCCCTATTTTTTTTTTCCAGGGAAACGGGATAACGAAAGAATGGGATAACGAAAAAACGGGAAAACGGGATACGAGATGACAGGAGAAGGGAATAACGGGATAAAGAAAAAATGGGATAACAGGAAAACGGGATAACGGGATAACGAAAAAACGGGATAACGGGATGACAGTATGAGGGGATAACGGGAAAACGGGATAACGGGGTAGAGATAAAAAGGGGTAACAGGAAAATGGGATAACGGGATAACGGGAAAATTTTCAGGAAAAACATTTTAGGGAACATAGAAATTTGGACAGGACAACGTCTGTCGGATCCGCTAGTATATATATATATATCATATTTTTTTTTTCTTAAATTTAATAATCTGTCTGATATGCCACAATTTTTCATTTCATGTGTTTTTCACAGATGAAGTTGTCCACTTCATATTATATATTTCGCAAAATCTTGTCAGTGGTTGGAGATCAACTTCGTGAACCTCGATTGTAACCGTCACGTCGATGGTGATGTTTATTTATTTTATTCATGTATTCAATTAATTACGCTGTTCAACAGGTTGGCCCATTTGCAGAACAGGAAGAAAGAACAAAACGAAGTATATGCGTTGCAAGTAACATAAGCATAGCGGATCAATGTGACAAAATTAAAATAAAAAATATAACATATCACAGACAGAAACTACAAATATTACATAGGGTAGACCGGGGTCAGTTGTAACAAGGGACAATTGTAACAGTTCAAATAACTCGTGAACTAAGAGGGGCAGCGAGATGCCGTTTGCGACGCAGACGCGTTTCCGCATTCTCCACCTGTGGTTAAGTCCACAAAACATATACACATAGAAAAGACTCTCTATAGGACTGCCCCTGTTATAAATTCGAGGCAACCAACATTGCTCCAGATGTTTTGAACACCGGGTAGATGGAGGAAGTGACTGGTTGACGTTTGACGTTCAAGCAACCCTAATTACAAATTGGTTTTGCCTATTGCCTACTTAAATATGCAATTGACAGTTGAGTCGAGTAAATTATCTATTCAGAAATTGTATTTAACGAGATTGTGAGTTGTGTAATTTGCAAATGCATATTAAATATTATGCAAATTATTATTCGGTTCTTAATCTTTTACTGTCGTTAGTGTGAGTACTTGTGCCCTTCTGTTTTCGTGAAATTTTGAGTATTTTTCACGTTTTGTTATTATGGAAACCAATGTCCATCCGAAGAAATGTTGCGTTCCTAATTGTGAGGACACTTACAGCAAACGCCACAGATGCCCAAAATCGGATATGTCCAAAACTCACTGACCAGCATGTTATTAAAGACAAAATTAAGAAAATGAAGGTGTCCTGTTGCATGCAAGTATTTAGCCACCAAATTGGATCCTTGATGAAAAGAATTGCTCTGTGGAGTAAGTATAATATATATTCATTGATATAAAAGGAAAAATACTTTGTGAGTGTTATACATACATAAAATAATCAAAACATTTTGAAAATTATTAACACCTACCATATTCATCTGTAGATATTATTGTTTTATAATTTTGTCCATGAATGTATGGATACGATTCCTTCCTTGAATTGTTTTTTTTTTCAGTAAATATGTCTGACAGGTACCACTGTATGCAGTATTTTCTTTATTGGAAAAATGAGAATTGAACTCTGTATATATTCTGGGTGTTTCTAAACTTGACCAAAATCTCCTATGATCTAATTCCGCATACAAAAATAAGAAAAATAGTTTATATCAACATGGGCCCAGAAATGTATACAAAATAGTGATTTTCACCCCCCACCCATTTCTTCATGATATTTCCGGAATATTCTTGGACCATCTGACCAAGCATAAACTTCATTGTGTTCTTCCATTGAACGTTGTCGGATATATTAAATGAAAACCATTTTCATTGGTTCATCTTTAAAGAACTGTAGGTCCCCAAGAACAAATTTCCGGACACTTGTTGATATGTCCTTTCTTAAAAAATGTGTATGGAGAAACTGCTACCAGAGATTTTAGTCGAGTTTATTTTCGTATGTTTCTTTGAAAATTATTACGGGAATAATGCGTTGAATTGGTTTTTCGGGTTTCTGTTCACTTTCTGTGTACTGGGTCCCCAAAAGGTCCGTTTTCATTACGTCATTGTGTTCAATATCATTTAAAATGTTTTAATAAGGTTTAAGAGTGGTCCTTACCCATTTATCTTATGATCAAATAAGCATTATAATCTTGGGATAGTTTTTTTTTAATACTTCTTTATTCTTTAGATATATTGTTATCTTTGTTTCTCAGATATTGATGCAGAGCACAAGTTAGAAAAGGAAGCCACTAATACTGCAGAGCTCATTCTATTTCTGGATGAGTTGTTTGACAGCCTAAATTCAAACAACCAGTTGAGTCCATCGGGTAAGCCCCTCAAAGGTGCTGTCAAGCCAAATTCTCCCCATGCTGTATATTGGAGAAATGCTATCAGTATTTAAAAAACTATGAAATATTTCTCAAGCAAGAAACAAAAACTTATTTCTGTACCTTCAATTAGGAATTTAATTTTCACCATAAAGGGTTTCTTACGACTAACCAATATTCTATTTTCCCAGTACAAATTCAATTATATTTCAATAAGGCCTTTCAATCAGGATGCATTAGAAAAATTTTTCAGTTATGTAAGAAGCCATGGAGTGAGACATGTTTCTCCGGATGTGTCTCATTTTCAAACGTCATTCAAAGCTTTACTCTTAATAATTTCTTGTCAGCACATTCTCCGAATGCAAATTGTGAAAAAGATTTCTCCACTGGAGCACTGAATAATTTGCGATCATTTTTACTTATGGAACAAGAAACACAATTACCCACCAATTCTAACATTTCTCCTCCACAAATTCCTAGTACTGTCATTTTGAATAGAAGAACAAGAGTTGGGCAGTGCACATTGGTTTATATAAGTGGATACTTGGCCAAACGATTGATGAAATCGTTGAAATGTGATAGTTGCAAGAATAATTTGCAGTATTGGAACGAACATTTGGCCAATGATTTCATCGAGGCACGGCAATATCCCACTTCAAAATTAGTTAAACCTGGTAGCTTTTTTTATTATCTTGTGAGTCAAACATTTTCACACCTCTACTACCTGATACCAAGAATGTGCCATATAAGGAATATTAGGAATATTTTAGAAAATATTCTTATGGAAAAATAGATTTCAAAACCATTAATTGTCCATCTCATAACATGGGAAATAATATATGTAAACTGTCTGTGAAATGTAGTTTATATTTCTGGTGTAAAAGTGTCAACAAAATTGCTGAAGGAAAAGATTCTAAGTTCATTTTTTATATGAAACAAAATGATTTGTCAATGATTGATCCAATGAAACTGAAAGCCCATCACAAATTTTTTAATAAATCAAAGAAGAAAAAATCAAAATGACTTCTTCAACTTATAATTATTTCAAATTCACATCTAAGTTCCTTTTGAATATTTTTCTTTGTTTTCTAATTATTCCATTATTTATCAGCTTGGTACTTTTTTAACCATGATAGTCTTTTGTGGGACTTTTATTTAGTGAATCCTGTATGAAATCAGGTCAAAATTTTAAACTTTCAATAGTTTTCAGATTCTCTCACATGACAAAGATAATAAACCGTATTTCGCTGTGTTGGTGTGAAACTGTTTTTCAGAGTTTTTATTGTTTTGTTTTAATGACTGGTTGAAATATATTCAACTGTATTCAAGTACTATGTTTCATAATTTATTCTCCTAATCTGTATATATGAATTTTACTATGCCTATAGAAGACAATCAATCTTCGGGCAACCAATTGGTGAACCAAAACTGTACAGCACGCACCCAGTAAAAAACTTGTACAAACTTGTGCAGGGCACGAAACTACTGGAATGGGTGCTATAAGCGAAAGCAGGTAAGATACAATGGGCCAGTGACATCGATGGCCTCGGCCAGACGAGCCTACGGGGTGGAGGTTTTAGTGAGTAAATCTGTGTCAGGGGGAGTCTCACACTACCGTAAGGTGTCCGTAATGGATTTCCTCCACCTACCGAAAAAAATAAAAAATATGTAATGAAAATTTTAAATGTTTTTTCCGATTCAGTTATCAACACTTATGTATCCTGTATTTTGAATATATAAGACATTTCTTCTTTTCTTCAATCCAACAAGCAAGCTGTCCTATATTAATTTATTTCATGAATTCATTTTCAATTTGAAACTTTGGTAGTTTCTGGAAATATTTTTAAAATTTGGATAATTCAAAAAATTTGCAATATTTTCTCATTTATTCATACAGCAACAAAGTCAATTAGAGATTCCAAATTCAGTTGCTCGCCCAGTTAAGCCGTGACAAAGTTGATTATCCTCACTATAACATTTAAGTTGAAAAAATGGTTGGATCCGAGGATTTCATGTGTTGTGTTCCTAGTATTCGAGTAAAATCTTGATTTAATTAACATTTCCAAAATCAAGCCTGAATTTTTTAATGTAAGTCCATTCCAATATACATTTGAAGTATTCATAGTTCAATAATATTGAATCTTATTTAGGGGGTAGAAAAAAATTAAACACTTCCCCCAAAATCATTTTCTTGAAAATATGTCGAAAACATAAGAAGTGGCGATAAAAAGTCTCAAACAAAAAATGTGGATCTTAAAATTGTCTATAAAATCGTCCTGAATTGTTTTTGACGTATTTGCAATAGAAATCGAGATATTTGCAGTAAACAATTCTAATTTATAGCTCAGCCGCATGAAATATTAAAAAACTTATAAAAAATCGAAAAATGCAAATTTTTCAACTTTGATCGTATTTAAAAAGTGTAACAAGTTATCTCAGAGATATTAATTTATTTGAAAGTTATAAACATTTTAATTTTAACACGTTTTTTTTTTAAATTCGTAAAAAAATCTTTTTTTTTTGAAAATTCGTTTTCTGTAAATTATCATTTTTTGAATTTTTATAATTTTTTCAAACGAGCTATAAATTGAAATTGTTTATTGCAATTATGTCGATTCCTATTGCAAATACGTCGAAAATGATTCAGAACGATTATAGACAATTTTAAGTTCTACATTTTTTGGTAAACACTTTTTATCGCCTCTTCTTATATTTTCTAGATATTTTCAAAAGAGGTGTTTTTGGGGGTAGTTTTTAAATTTTTCCGACCCCCGAAATAAGATTCAATATTTTTTAACTATGAATACTTCAAATGTATGTTGAAATGAACTTACATTCAAAAATTTAGGCTTGCTTTTCGAAATGTTAATTGAATCAATATTTTACTGGAGTAGATTCTTCCTCAAGTAGTAAATTTGAAATGTCCCGCAATAATCGTTTCGACTTATCCCCGCAAGATGTCGCTTTGCAAGCATAGGTAAAATAGGCTTTAGAGACATCTGTTGATAAATAGAAAAAATATGAACAAACATCAGTGCCACCATGCGGTTGTTCAAAACATCTGGAGCAGCAATGCTGGTTGCCTCGAATTTATAACAGGGGCAGTCCTATAGAGAGTCCTTTCTATGTGTATGTGTTTTGTGGTTAAGTCTGCTCTGTGATTTCAAGCAAGAACGTTGTATCTGCGGGAGCACTTCCAATTATAATACGGAAAAGTAAGTTAATTTCTATTCCATAATTCTGATATATTTTCGTTACCATGGTAGATATAGAAATGGGTTTTTCACCATTTTGATCTCTGGATATTTAAGCATGGTCTGATGTTTTCAGTTGTCTTGTATGATTAGCATTTAAAAAAAAGAAACATCGTAGAGGAAAAAAAAGACGCCTGGGGTCAGTTGTAACAAATTTGAAGGGGTCAGTTGTAACGTTATAACTAACCCCGGTTTTTTTTCAGACTGACAATTTGCTAATTTTATTCAATTTCTGGTGATATTTACAATGTATTTCGGTTTTAATATATGACTAGAGTAAATTAAACTTGATCAAGTAGAATTTTTCTTCTGTAATTTGATTTGATGTCCTGTAATTGTTTTGTAGATGCCAAGTTCACTGAATTAGATTTTTCTCCATCTTTCGTCACAGACCGACCGAATCCTAATAATTCTGAAGAGTTACATCCTACAGATTCAAATAAAGTTACAATATCTCTATGTGTTGGTAGTGAATTGGGAACAGAAAGTCCATCCGCAGCTGAAAACATATCTGTCAAACTATTTACTAAGTGTCCGGCTAAAATTGGGCAAACAGATCCACCAGATTCCTTCACAGAAAATGAGTCATTACCATCTACAAGTCAGACTGCGAATACAACCAACATACAACCAGTGTCTCTACATCACAATGATTTGCCATCAACAAGCGCTGAAAATAATTTTTCACCTGAGACGGTGAGGCCCTTTCTTGAAGCTCCTCCCAGAAAAACGGTGAATAAGGGGAATAAAAAGAGAAAATCAACGATCTACACGGACACACCGGCAAAAAAACTAATAAAGCAAGAGGCGGAGGAAAAACAGAGGAAAATAAAAGCAAGTGAAGTTAAACGCAATCTTACGTCGAAAAGTAAAACGTCCCAAAAAGTAAGAGCTATAAATAGAAACCATGTGAAGTAAAACGCGAAACATGAAGTATCATCATGAAGAAGAATTTTGCTGTCTAGTTTATTTGGGACCGTACAACTCTAGCAGACCTGGAGAAAACTGGGTGCGGTGTTCAGGATATAAATTGTGGTCTCATGAAGACTGCACCAAAAAGGTTCCATTTTACATGTGCCAAAACTGCGAATCTGATTGATACCTATTTTTAAATGTTAGTATTACCATTATTCTTATATTTCACTTCATAAATGTGATGAACTAATCTTGTTGAGTTATTGTAACACGTGTTTCAACTGACCCCACTGTCCGCTACAACTATCCCAGGACCAGGGGCAGTTGTAACATATTTCACCTTTTTTTAAATCTACCAGTACTTTTTTTTCTCTGAGATTCGAAAAGTTCAAAAATATATCATTTGATAGAGGAAGAACTGAACCTTATGACAAGTACTATAAATTTATTTTCAATCGGTAAATAGCGACTTACAAGGCTGCAAACGTGAAAATGTTACAACTGACCCCGGTCTACCCTACAGAAAAAAAACATTACATAATCATACAAAAAGATGAGCCAAGCAATGTGACAAAAAGATAATAGATAAATCTAATACATCCTGGCTATATAGTTATTCACAGAAAATGAAAAAAAAAACTCTGATATGCGTTATTCCATAGTTGAAAAGGTCAAGGTTCATAGCTACTGAGTTATATGTACTACACATCTTATACAAAGGCGAGTTTTTATATATGTTGGTTCTTGGAAAATCTGAGTAGGATGTGTTACGACTTCTGAAAGATAATCCCGGGATATTAAAATTCAATTTCTCCAAAAAATCTGTAAAGGATGCCACTGATGAGTACTCCTACCTTCCTAACAGTAACATCAAATTATGGGAAAAAGCAGACCACAAATATGCAGACGGAACCTATGTCTTCACTAGCTCAGTTGGTAGAGCATCTGACTGGAGATTTTGAGGTCGTGGGTTCGAATACCGCTCAAAGATGTTTTTTTTCCTTCAATTCAATAATTTGTCTGCTATGCCACAATTCTTCCTTTCATATATATATATATATATATAGATATATATTTTTATATATATATATATATATATATATATATGAAAGGGAGTAATATCGAGGGGACTGTTAAAAACAAAATGGAAGGAATTTAATGGACATAGCCCTCATATATATATATATATATATATATATATATATATATATATATATATATATAAATATATAAAAAATATATATATATATATATATATGTTTTGTGGTTACCAAAATTTGGATAGCTTTGTCTTTTTTTTTCTAACCACTGTAATTTTTATAAACTTCGTCGTTGTCGTTATCGTAGAGGAATAATGCGATAATGGGAAAAGGGATAACGGGAAAACAAGAGTGACGGAATAACTGGATAACGGGATATCGGGATAACAGGATAACGAAAAACGGGATAACGGGAAGTGGGCAAATCCACAGGAATAAACTGGATGAAACAGCACAAAGAAAAAATATGAAAAAATACAAATGCCACGCGGACGAAGTCGCGGGTATAGTATATCCATTCTCAGTTGGATGGTTTGATAACCCCGAGCAAAACATGCCTACAAAGGCAAGTATTTACTGTTTCACTTCAAATGAAACTTTTCTATTTTTGTTTGAATGTTTCCGATGTTAACTGGAATTTTCTCAAAAGCTTTTTGAACTGATTTGAATTATCACAGTTTCAAATAGTCACAGTTAGTTTATTAACCTCAATTATTGATTCCTATGAAATAGTCTTGAACTCTAATCATACAAAGCATTAGGATTGAATATCTTAATAGGAGTGAATGAATGTTCAAATGACTCATTTCAATCCTCTTATGCTTAAGTACAATACAGTACATTCAAATAACTTTCCTAATGATTAAGAATTTAAACATTCCTTGATATTATTATCATTTCGGTAATTACTTGCCCAAAATTGTGATCGTCTGTGATTAGGATTATAAAAAAAAAATTCAGTATTTTTGAAAAAATATTGTGACGTTTTTTTTGAACCTGCAAATATTATCACTAAGCGATTTCAGATCTGAAATATAAAAAGTATCAAGAAAGTGAAGAATACAAAAAAAAATTGCAAGCATCATTTTTCATTCAGTGTTCTGGAAAATTATAATTATGTATTTATTTAGCATCAATGCTACATGAAAAATACCTGATTGAACAAAAATACTTATGAAATTATGGAAATAAAATGAAAAAAACAAAAAAAACCAATACGTGTGAAAAATGAAAGGCATTTCTATCTTTAATCATCACACGGACAATCCCCCGAATTAGACGAATCATTCAGGTTTATGATTACGGGTTGAATGGATGGCAGAAGGGAATATTCACATTCTTTTGATGTGAAATGAAATCTGCCCAAAGATCTTTATATTTCCTACTTAATATTCTCTACTACTCCTCCTCCTAGATGTGGACATTGAAAATCCATAATTATAAATAATGGATTCGAAAAGTGATTGAAAAAACTCGTCCAATTAAAATATTCCCAGGTCTCTTTTGAGCAACAAGGCATATCCACCCAATCCGTATAACTGGAAGCATAATATGCTGTATTCACTTAAGAAGTGGTATACGGCGAGAATGTTCTCCTCTAGAATTATAACAATGAATGTTTTTTCAGGTTAGAAAAAATTACTTTCAATACAACATAACTATTCTCGAATATTGTTACAACTTGGATATTGGGCGTCGATACACTCCGGTTGCAGTCTTGATGTCCGCAATTCGACGTTTTCCAGTTTTCAAGATCTTCGCGCTGTCTCATCGTCAACAATGAATGAAACATCAGCTTGAAGCTCATTTCTAGTATTTGGTCAAAGTGAGTAGGTATTCCTCTGTCCATAGCCTCCATGGTTGTTTTCTATGCATTACGAATATTTCTGGAGAAAGCTCCAAATTGGATATCTTCATTTGAAAGTTCAAGTATGAATTGATTGGGAATCAATAGTACAAAATCGTCTGGATCTCCTGAAACTTTTGTTGATTATAATTTTGATCTCGTTAAATTAAGACATTACTCAGAATTTAGCTTCGGAGAACTGAATAAGATGTATTTTTCACAGATTTTATTATAAATACCTCACTGATCAGATGGATACAAGCAATGCTGGAAAGTAGAATAATCACTCTAGCTGCCCTTGGAGAGCAAACGGTGAGAATGACAGCGGAAAAAAATTGTCTCCAAGGTGAGGTTCCGTCGCTTTTGCTGTGGTCATTGACCGTGGATGAGCTACGTGAGTCTGGAATTACGATTGAAGGTAACGCCGATGACGGGATAATATTTAATCACATGCAGACAGCCCAAAACATAATCATAAACTGGTGATCAAACGAGGGACTGAATGTGAATCATAACAAAACGGTGCTACTTCCATTCACAAGGAGGAATAAGTACGAACTAAAAGCCCCAACCCTGAATGGAACCCTGCTGACTTTTTCCAAAGAACCATCAGATATTATGCCAGCTAGACACAACTTTGCATTTTGCAGTGGTCTTAAACAGCCACCAAATATATAATTCAAACCGTCCTCAACTAGGAAGGGAAAAATCAAATGGCCAACATAGCCAAGCAGTACCAAAAGTTCTAGAGTAACATACTTGTGAGTCTAGACTCTCCCTGAGACAATTTGCCGAAGACACACACTCAATTTTCCGGCCCAGAACTCACCAAAGCCCACATTTAAGGAGAGTTTGGACACTGGGATGCAGACCAAATCAAAACTCACTGGAATAAGTTTCCAGGACAAGAACAAGCGGAAAGACTTCTGGACCCCTCCCCAAAGAAAGCTCAACAACTTCTCGATTTGGACAAGAAGGTATCACCTCAAAAAAATAGATAGATCAGACAGAGAACTGTGCCGTTACTGCGAGAACTCTGCTGCAATTGCAGAGTTCCTGCTTTGCGACTGCCAAGCGCTGTTCTGCAAAAGGCTGAAGTTTCTAGACGCCCTCATACATCAGAGACTCATTTCATGAAAAACTGATAAATTTCACAAGGAGTTTCGAAATCCCTGGTCTCTGATGGATGGTAATGTACAAAATATCTTATAGGTCAAGGTACGGAGGAACTGAAGAGCCATATCGACTCCCCTGCAATCTACAGATTTTATTAATATCTCTCAACATCCACCCTTTTGTGTGATACTGGATAGATTACCTCCTACTCAATCCTCTTGAGCTCGATATGACAGACACCTCTTATGCTCTGGTTCAATGATTTCATGATAATTTTGAATTATTCGGAAGCGTTCAAGTTAATGTCTCTTCTCTCCTATGGAAATCATTCTGCGAAGTACCATGATCGTATAATCGGTATTCCATCTGAGTGCCACTTCTTGTTGATTGTCTCTTATAGTCAGAAAGCTGAGTATTACTTCTCTTTTCTGTAGCCTTTTGTCATCAATGAGGGTTCAAAGAAATCGAGTGGCATGTAGGTGAATTGCATAACACTCGTAGTAGTAAGTCTGGAAACTGGAAGTTATCATATTCATTATTGGTAGTTTCGGCTTTGTGTTGACTATCCGACATTTCTTCGTAAATATATTTGTGGTAGGATTGCTAATACCACAAATTCTTTCTGTCCGGCATTTTGATGTTCGATGATTGTTTTTCAAATAGAAGGAACATAATGTTATCTTCGTCGTCATGACCCATCTCATGTCTACGCCGTGTTCTGTCAGCTTAGGGTTAGTTGAATTAGTTTTTCAAGCAGAATTTTCTCTTCGTCACTATGACAAATTTATTAGTTTCACAACTCGATAACAATTCCTTCCTTTTCAACAATTTCAAATCATTTGTTAAGGGGCGATATATGAAACTATATAATAGAACTGAACATGCCGCCCACATTCAAATAATTTTGAAGTCTATTGGTAAAATGCATCTTTTTATTATTGCACGAGTGAAAATACCCTTTTTTATCTGTACTGTACACATACGCACAATATTGTCTTTACCACGGTGTACTTCTCTTCTTCTTCCTAACTCCCACTCGAGGGGTGGCAACTTTCCATCTCGTAACACCAACATATTGCCTGGCTGGATATTCTGTGATGATTTTGATTTCCATTTGGATCGTATTTGTAACTTCATGGGTCCAATGGGACCATAAATGTTGAAACAACTGAGTTTATTCTTGAAATTTGAACAACCGAGTTTGATTCAGTTCTGGTAGAGCAATGATTGGATCACCAACGAGAAAGTGACCAGGTTTGAAGGATTTAAATTAAGAGACCGGGAGTTTAGACATGGTTCGACCTGAGTAATTATCGTAGATAACTCTTCAAATGTACGATTAACATTTCTAACAATCGTTTCAAATGAAATTTGTCCGACTTCGCAGCAGCTTACCATATTCCACCAAAATGTGGTGACCTTGCTGGTAAGAAGCGCCATGATATTGAATTTGTTTATTAGATTTTCTGATATTTCATTATTCACCATATTACAAAATTCTTTGATTTCATTATTTGCACCAACGAATATGCTGCCGTTATCAGAATATATATTGTTACAAAGTCCTCTGCGTGAAATGAAGCGTTTGAATCACTCACTTACTCCATATGCACAGCCTTAGTTGAAAAACATATGAATATGCACAAATATGCTTTCACGATTTCTTCACCGCGAAACCTACCTTAATGTACACTGAATGGACCTGCCGAATCTACCACAGAGTTTTGAAATGGACGAGTACGAGTTATGCCAGATTCAGATAATTGCCCTATTATGGTTTCTATACTCGAAACCATACAATGCATTTTCATAATACTGATCTCACAGTATTTCTTCCATCGAGTGGCCAATATATAAATCTTATAGATGCCAGTTGAGCTCGAGGACCGGAATGTAACAATTTGAGATGTCCATGCTTGATGATAATTGGTGTTTATTTGGTGAGATCAGAGGATGTTTCTGATTCTAAAAGTTAGAATCATTCAATCGACCTCCAACTCCTATTGATTTATTTTGAGCAAGGAAAGAATTCAAGAATGAGAATTTGCTTTTCTTGTGAACAAGTTTTCTTTTCTCTAGAGAAGTTATTTCTGCAAAAAATAACTCCATTTCAAAAAATGTTAATGCACTTGATAATAACGATTATTTCAATGCATTAGTTTTGAAACGAAGTATGTATGCAACTACTCTCAAAAGTTTGGAAAAAGAAGAATATCTTGTGGAAATATCAAAATCGTGATTAGTCACTGGAAATGAAAATACCTTTGCACGTTTTTCTAGTACATCAGAAATGGATACAATTCTACTTTCTGGCCAATAATGAAACTCAAATGACAATTACTCTAGACATCGCCACCAAAGTGTGGAAACTGCTAATTGCTCAGAAGAATTCCCCGTGATATAAGATCTGCAGGATTATATTATATATGCTTCCATTCATGTTGATTGGTTGAATCATGAATCATACTAACCCTGTTTGCAATGGATGTTCTCCAAACATATGGCTCATTCCTTATCCATGTGAAGGTAATCATTGAGCCACACCAATAAATTGAAGAATTAATTTGTAATATCAATGAAGATTTGACAACATTAGCAAGTAGCACCACACAATTCAAGCCTAGGTAAACTTTGAGTTTCAAATGGTTTCACTCTCGATTCTGAACACAAAAGTTTGGTTGTATAATGTCCGAATGAATCCATACTTCTCGAATATATGCATGTGTCATAAGCTGATTCGAAGGCATCACAGAACTCATAGAGTTCAATTCGAATCGGTTGACATGATTATACATACATGTCTTGGAATAAGAGTTAGATGTATAGATTGAATTTGATATTAAAGCCATTGAGTATAGATGTTTTGTGGAACTGACTCATCCCAACCCAATTGCAATTTCCATAATTCCAGCATTATAAATTTTGGAGATGGTAGATAATATTATTCGCTTTGTTACATGTCTAATATTGCTGGCTGTCTTGATTAGATATTTGAAATTATCTCCCGTTGAATCCCATAATAAACCAAGAGATTTTTTCATTCCTTGTTTTCACTGAAAGTCAAATTACCCACTTCTATATTCTAATATGCGTTTAAAATGATTGATTCATTAGATGGCCATTTCCTAATTTTCATTTGGGCATCCTGTAATATTGTGATGATTTCTGATTTGAGTTGTCGAGCCTCCCCAATGGTTTCAGAACTTACAAGAAAAAGATCTCATAATAATGCTTTAACAAACATGCATAGATTGGGGCGTACTTACTGAAAAGCACAAAATGAAATAATTAATAAAAACCCTTTTATTCAAATGCGCTAAAAAATTCAAAATAATTGCTGTGGATGTGTGATTGGCCCAAATATCTAGTTTCCATTGTTCATTTCTATTTCCATCATATCGACATTCAATGAGACGCTATTGCTATCTCAATAACAATAGTGAAAATGAAGAATATCATAGACCATACTAGAAATAATTTATTAGCAGAAATAGAAAAAGGTTATTCCGTGATTCATAGATTCAAAAGCTTGTCGCTTTTGTATTCGAACTGAAAACTTTGCTCGACAAGCTCTTGAATCTATAACTCACGGAATAACCTAGGTCACACATTAAAAGCAACATTTCAGCGCATTTGAATGAAAACTTGTATTTAAAAACGTTTTTTATTAATTATTTTATTTTTATTATCGATCATCCTGATAAATGAGACTTGTTGATGCAACTGCTATTAAAAGTAACGTAAGACTATATGTAATCCAACCTCTTGCATAACCATGAATGACGAGTATATAATAAGTCATCAACGTAAAAATCATTTTGAATAGCATCACTATCTGCAGGATATTTCATAACGAATTCTTCAGCCAATTCTTTTCAACTACGGATAGCTAAGAATGGAGCACTCACAGTGCCATACGTAACTGTATCCAGTTGATAATATTTGCCTAGTTCAAATGGTTCATTTCGCCGTAGAATTCTTTGTAAATTTCTGTAATGGGAATGAATATTTATTTGATGATACATTTTGGTAATATCCGCTGTTATAACATAACTGTGTTTACGAAAACGATCTACAATTGTGAATAGATCTTCCTGTATTTTGGGACCAATCAACAGAATATCATTCAATGACTTATTAGTATCTGTTTCCGCCAAACTATCGGAAACAACTCTCAACTTAGTTGTTGTAATGTCTACTATTAACACATAATGATGGGGTAAATAATTTGAAATTATATTCGGATCTTCCTCAAATATGTTTTTGTGCCCTAAATCTTTGTATTATTCATGAAATCTCTGTATTGTTGTTGTACCTTTGGCTCCTTCCAGAGATTTGTTCCTATGTGATATAACCTTGGATTCACCAAGCTCCAATGGATCGCATTGAGAGGGAAGCTGATTCTCCATCATTATTCCTTTGATAACCCAATGAAAAATCATTTTCGCATTGCTATTCTTTCTTAGAACAAAATTGGATTTCTGGAAATTCTTCTCAACTCCAAAAAACTTTCATTTGGTTTTATAATTGTTCTGATGATGGAAAGTGGCAAACAACTTTATTGGAATTGGTTTTATTGAAACTATCATTGTTAGTGAGAGTCTTACCCAAAAGTACCCAACTCATTTTGGTTTTTTGTATTACGCTTAATCGTTAGCAATTTTGATTCCATTTCGAATATTGAAATTTCCGTCAGATAATTCTGATTTTGTGGGGATTTGAAATTGATTTATGTTGAAAAATTCTGCTGGAATATTTTCGGTTATTGTTTCGAACACTAAAACTGATGAATTGACTCGAAACGAATCGAATTATGACCTGATTGTTGCATCAGTAGAACAATCAATGGAGATTTTTTTTCGTGACAAAAATACTACCAAGAAACCGACTGGAAACTCCCGACACTGACAAAGTTCTCAAAAACTTATTAGAGAACTCCTTTACTTCCAAAGGACCCATATTCGTATGCGGAGGCTTCAATGTAAACTTCTTGATGAAAAGCAATGACTCAATCGACCTCCCAAATACTTTCCTCAGCTCTGAATCCACAAGAGTGCAAGTGGAAGAAGGTCTGGGATCGATAAATCAAAAAATAATTTTCACCAATTTATCGGATCATTTCGCGCAAATGGTGTCTATTGAACATAATCTACCACCAAATAATGTTGCATGCGTTGCTCCACAAAGACATTCCAGCTGTGATTACAACATAATTAAATGTCAACACATCCTGAAATACTCTGAATTGGACTCAACATCGTTCTCTGATTACTTTTCACAAATAACATTCACCAACGTAGATGTGAGTACTCTAAATCAAAAAATAATTTTTACCAATTTATCGGATCATTTCACGCAAATGGTGTCTATTGAACATAACCTACCACCAAATAATGATGCATGCGTTGCTCCACAAAGACATTCCAGCTGTGATTACAACATAATTGAATTCCAACACATCCTAAAAAACTCTGAATTGCACTCAACAACGTTTTCTGATTTCTTTTCACAAATAACATTCGCTGTAAATCGAGCTTTCCCACAAATCATCCCGAAAAAAACAAAAAACAAACGGATAACATTATAGATCAGGGAACACTCCTACGTAATATGCATAAGGAAATCAAAGTGAACAAAAACATCGAATTGAAGAAGAATACAACGAATTGAAAATCATCATAAACTAGTAACCGAAACAAAGAGAACACATATAATGACAAGATACTCGAGCAATCTAAAAACAAATCTAAGACAACATGGCAAATCATAAACAATGAACTAAAGAGAAAAAAATACCTACTTTATCAGCGATACGCAAAAAATAGTGGATATGCAAAAAGCAGCAACTGAATTCAATGATTAATTTATCAAATTGGTACAAAAAATTGATAGAAGGGACCACGACCCATGTACATAGAAATATCGATCATGACCACATTTCTATATTTCTCACTCCTTTCAGTGAACAAGAAATGAAAGAAATCATCATATCAGTCACTAATAAGGACTTAGCTGGATACGATTGAATTCCATGCTCATTACTTCGAGAAGCCATTGATCACATAATTACTCCAATAACCGCTTTAGTAAATACAAATTTTTTGGATGGCAAATTTCCAGTAGAATTGGAGGGGGCACTAATAATTCCTATCCTCAGAGAAAGAGGCAATCATAACATCTCAAATTATAGACCTATAGCTCTCTTCTCATTTTTCTCAAAAATGTATGAAAAAAGATACTTCAAACGTCTGAATGTCTTCATGGAGCAACACAAAATCCCCACAATCGCCCAATTTGGTTTCCGGAAGGAATGCTACCCTCAAGACGCCATCAATAAATTATAGATACACATTCTAAAATCTCTTGACGAGAGAGACGTATGGACAACCATGTTTACTGACTTCAGTAGAGCATTCGACACTATAAACACCAGCTCCTCCTGTATGAATCAGAACGATATGGGGTACGAGGCAAACCTCTTGACGGGATCTGATCCCACCTCTCAAAAAAACTGCGATATCTATCTTTGTGTAAAAATAGTATGCTATATTCATCAGAACTCCAGCAAATATCCGTTAGAGTCTCACGAGGGAGCATTCTAGATCTGCTGCGGATCATAATTTTTATCAATGACTTGGTAATCCATATGGACTCAAATCTCTCAATTCTCTATACAAATGACTTTTCCATAGCAATAAATTGAAAAAATTGCGACTACTTGAGAACACAACTCAACTCATGCAATACGTCACTTACAACTTGGTCCCAACAAAACAGACTTGCCCTAAAGACTGCAAAGACTCAAGTAATGCTATTTCAAATGCGGAAAAATATAACGAAAATCTCAACATAACAACAGTTATTGGGCAAGTAGCATGCGCAAAATTCTCAGTGCTTCACTTAGGCTCCAATCTGACGTGGACTGTTCAGATAAATGCCATAAAACGCAAACTGGCGTCTCATAACCACGCGCTTATCCAACTTAGAAAATCGGTACATATCACAGTATTTGAAACCTACTACTTCTCAATGGTTCACTCAACACTGAACTACGGAACTGGGAAAACTCCAGCAAAATGAAAGAAGTATTCATTCAGCAAAAAAAAATCATCAGATGCATCACTTTTTCTAAACCAACACAATCATGCCAATAACTCTCCAAAAACCTAGGTATCCTCACTGTGAACTCAATATTCATCCTGTCGTGCCTTCTGTTCATCCACAAGCACTACTCTGAACTTCCAAAATGTCGTGAAGTAAACAAATAAACGATCTGTTCATTCCCACAGTCAGATTAGCGCAAATCACTTGCAGCTCTTACATAGTACCACTTGAATTATATAACCATTTATCGTCATAGTTGAGAATCGAGACAGATATCAATAAGTTCAGGCAGCAAATTGAGCAGATCTCAATAGAGAACGTTTTATATAGTATTGAAGAATTTTTCAACTGTTATGTTACTGTGAACCTAGTAGACCTATACTAAGAAATATCGTGCATCTGTGTGGATATAATATATATATATATATATATATATATATATATATATACATATATATATATATATATATATATGTGTGTGTATATGTAAGTATTCATGTAAACTGACACATTCGACAAAACTTTTTATTTGTCACGGTATATATAAAATGAATAAATAAACATACGTTTTTGACTAATAGATACATCCAGTTCTGAAAAGCTGCATATTCAAGTCTCTGATCTATTCCAGCAAAATGGGGTGCAAGATACTTTGCATCAATGAAGTTTCTGAGATTGAGAAATGATAATTCAATTAACTTAGTTCGGATGCAGGCTTCTGACAGTGTAACTTCTAGTTCAGAAATTGATTTATGGACACTCCAGAAATCACTCACTTTGGTAGGTATTAGTTAAAATTATCTGATTGATAATCAATCTTAGTTTTAATTTAATTTTTGGCGCTGATGAGTTCTCATTGATTTATATTGACAAATAGAATTGGGGCTTCTGGAAAAATTTTGTACTTCCCATCAACAAAAGATGAATCAGTGCTTTGGTGTTAACTAAATCATGATTGACTCAGGTCACAGGAGATAACCACTGGACATTCGCCAGCAACAATAAGTTCCATAATTTTATTGTAAGAAAAAGTTGATGTTGATTTTCCAATCTGAAATCCATACTATTTATCATCCTATGATTTCTCAAAAAGTTGATGGCCGCTAAAGAAAGGCATATTCAAATATTCTCGAAAAACAAATGGTGGGTATCGGTTTGCAATTTCCTATTTTTTCACAGAGACCTACAGATAATACGCTTGCGTAAGTATTCCGTGCGTTAAACTTCTTTGGATGATTATATCCATGTATTCCACTCCAGAACACTTTAGAAATGGAATATGATATACTGATGCGCTACAAATTTTTGTTCTGCTCCCATAAAAATAATCAAATGCCATGCTAAAGTCACACACACAAACGTCAAAATTGATGGCGAAGAGTAATTTCACCATCATCTACGCTCATAGGCATACGTCACAATAACAAGAACACACATCACAAGAGTGCACATTAATCATGGGGTATTATTCCGTCAAGAAGTTAATATGTACTGAAAGCACATACATACCATACCTATCATATGTCATGACTGACGTCATATGAACTTGAGGTAGTGATAAGGTGACACAGAACTGGCTCAAATCCCCTACTCACGAGAACTCTAGAAGCTAAAAAATATTCTTTAAAAAATTGTACGTCTTCGTAGAGGGATCTGTGGAAGTTGGAGATGATTTCGCTCGTAATAATGCCACGCATATTTCAAGTGTTCAATACAAAATTTTGACATATTGATAAGGTGCACTTGAGTATCATTTTCAGCCAATATGGCATTTCCTCCAAATCCCTCAACTGGTCGAGTAATTTCCAAAATTGAAACCATTCATATACAGGGTGTCCCTGGACTTTCTCTTTTCCTCTCGGGTGTGCATGGATGGGGTCAAAATATCACCAGTACTTCATATAACTTTTGTTCCTGAAAGCCTTCGTTACCAAGTTACGGGCCCTCAAAGTTACAAAATGAAAAATGTTTTTCTTTGATAACTTTCGAAGTGAATATTCAGAATCATCTTAATTTTGGTGATTGACTGAACAAATGAATTCCTTCGATGAGCTTTCATGCAGGAGTCTGTTGTTTTGCTACGAAGTCAGGAACGGACTACCCCCGATGGTCCACATCCCAAAACTTTGAAATGACTGGGATTTGTAAATATGTTTTGACAAAACAAGGTTACCTGGACAATTTCCTGAATAAAAGTACTCGTGTAGAAAATCGATCGGAGTAACGATTTTTGATAAAAATGCATTTTTGTTCGACGACATCCAACCTGAGATGTCTACCATTATCCGAAAAGATTAATTTGTAATGAAAATAGAAATGATAGGTACAATGTTCATAACGAATTTATATCATGCAAACACGTTTACCTTACAAAACTCATGGTGTAAATAATAAATCGCAAGCCTCAAGAGCAAACAGAAATGAAAAATCTGCTACAAAAACTGCTCGATATGACCCCCCGTCTCTCTCAATACATTTTCTAAGTCGGCGCAAACACCCTCTCTGCACTTGAAATAGCATGCCAGGGTCGTTTCGTATGGCTTCACAATGTAATATAATTATATTCAACAAGGCATCTCTGGTGTGAATAGGTGTAGCGTTAACGAGGCTTTCTAGATGCTCCCACAGAAAGAAATCCAATGGATTTAAATCTGGAGAACGCGGTGGCCATGAATATGGCCCACCTCTATCAATCCATCTATAGGGGGAAATCTGGTTCAGATGGTCCCGCACAATCAAACTGAGGTGAGGAGGAGCGCCATCATATCTCTTTGGGTTTGCAATGGAACATGTTTCAAAAGTCCATACAAATTGTCCTAAATGAATTTCAAATAACGTTCTCCAATCGGTCATGTAGAACGAATGGTCCCATAAGATGGTTTCCTATGATACCAGCCCAAACATTCACGTTGAATTTCCGTTGGTGTTTGGTTTGCAATATCCCATGGGGATTTCCTTCGGCCCATATGTGGAGATTATGAGAATTGATTACTCCATCTCTACTGAAACCTGCTTCATCAGCGAATAAAACTCGGTGATTAAAGTCATATCCTCTCTTTGCTTATCCAGGAACCAAATGGCATATTCCAGTCGTGCTGGAAAATCTTCAGGTGTCATGGCATGTACCCTCTGGATGTGATATGGGTGGAGCAGTTGTTTCCTAATGATTCTATGAATAGTGGACTTGGATGTATGGAACTGTTCTGATAGGTTTCTGATGCTTATTGAAGGATCATCAGCGACAGCTTCCGAAATATTTTCCTTCAATACAACGGTACGCACAGCCCTAGGAGCGCCCTCACCACCTCGTTTTGGCAAAACTGAACCTACAATAATATCGAAATAAAACAACAGGCTCCAATTAATGACCCATTAGACATACCTGTCTCCCTCGAGCTGCGATCGACACGCTCAAACGTTTCTCTTGCCGGTAACGTTCGATTGGGAAAATTCTTGGCATACAGACGACGGCCTTCTGCAGCATTACCAAATGCTCGTCCATACAATGCATGCATATCTGCATATTCGTTGAATGTAAACTGTTCGGCCATATCAAAACACTTCAATCTGTCCTATTAGAATATTGACAATACACTGACAACTCACCACTCAACAAAACAAAATCGCATTTCAGTTTTTTGTCAACATCTGTGGAAGAAATGGAACATAAATTTATTCACCGGATATTTTTCACCTATTCATGTGCAGCCGTTTTTGTAGTTTATTCGTTTGCTTTTCATTAGTTGAGTCTCCCGATGTGCGTTTTTTCAGCTAAATTTATCTTCGTGTTAAAGATGTTCTTCCATGAAATCATACTTATCAGTGAAACTCCTCAACATTTAAGCTCTGAATACGAATTTGAGTTTCATGAGATTCAGATAACACAACACGAAACGTGCTTAGTCCACGCGTACATACAAAATATGGACTGAATTCGATATTTCATAGTGGAGTAGCTTGTTAGTTCAAAAACACTACGAATCTACATAACTTGATATTTCATTCGAAAAAATATATACATTGTGAATGAAACTTTCAACTAGGTACTGTACTTTCGGTTTACGACTTTATTTTACCATATTTTGTATTATCCCTGTTATGGATGTTGTTGAATTAACGTTAGCATTAGTATTTCTACTGTGAAAATTTTTCATTTCAAATAATGGTGGACGATCGGGGTTGATGTCGTCGAGTGAAACTGCATTTTTATTAAGAATCGTTGCTCCGATCGACTTTTCACACGAGTACTTTCATTCAGAAAATTGTCTACGTAACCTTATTTTGTTCTATTGAAAAATCATCTGTCATTTCAAAGTTTTGGGGTGTGGACCATCGGGGGTAGTCCGTTCCTGACTTTGTAGCAGAACAACTGACTCCTGCATGAAAGCTCATCGAAGGAATTCATTTGTTCTGTCAATCACCAAAATTTAGATGATTTTGAATATTCACTTTGAAAGTTATCAAAAAAAAACATTTTTCATTTTGTAACTCTGAGGGCCCGTAACGAAGGCTTTTAGGAACGAAGGCTTTTAGGAACAAAAGTTATATGGAGTACTGGTGATCTTTTGACCCCATCTATACATTCCCGAAAAGAAAAGAGGAAGTCCAGGGACACCCTGCATATCGAGTTGAAATAAAAAAATTCCAACCAAGATTTGATAAGACATTAGCTCTTCACTTTTTTGAGTTTACATGTATTACTCAGAATATAGTTTGGGAATGGCTAGACGATTGATACTGCGTTACTGTAAAATAGTTTATGGCAACATCGGAAGAAAATTCCTTGGGGATCATTCCTTTTTTGAAATTTTCTTCAGAAATGTTTACTCCGAAGGATGCATGAAGAGCTGCGAATTCACAATTCAAAGTTTTGTATTTCAACACCGGGAAACTGCAAGTTAGTAATTGGTTCGATTCCTCACTACTTTTTATCCGTTTATCTCTCTGTTTGCAAGCGATCGTTTCGATGGCAACATGGCAACACAATTTTGATTTATAATGTTCATGATCATGAATCCTTGATTTTTTCAACAATAATATATTGCCTATTTTTTATCACTTACAAAAATAAATCTAATGGATTCGGATAGGCGAAGGTTTATTATTGACAAATGGATGATGTTTTTACCCGACATATAGCTTGTTCACTCTACACAGAATAGCTGTTCTGAAATATATTATGCTAGAAAGAGATTAACTGATTATATAAGTTGAAATAACATGGACTGTTTTCAAATAGCTTCTGATCAACACAATAAAGCAATACTCATAGGAAAGTGTAGACAAAATTTGTGCCTCATCCAAATAAATCAATGAGGTGTGAACTTATAGAATGTATGTGCAATCCCAGTTAAGAGTTAGTAGAATATGTTGGATGGCGAGGTTGGGTGCGCAACGGTGAAAGTTCTAATTAAATTGGTCTTTTCGAAGTATAAACTGAAATTATTACTGAATTTATTTCAAATCAATGCTTGATTCAGTCATTTCAATAATGATGTTCCCAAACTCATATGCAGTTATAGAAAAAATATCATGTTGGTGTGTGTCTTGTGTATTGATCAACAGTCCTACAGAAATGAGCTCTGCTTTTAGGTAGCAGCATGCACCTCCGGAGTCTGGATTAACGCCAGGTTTCCTGAACGACATGTCGGCGCCATAAACGAATAGAACTCTTTAAACCTTTTTTTGCTTCGCATTCACATATTCGTTTAAACTATATTTTTCTCTCTAAGGATACAACGACATTCATAAAAAAAAAATATTTCCGATGTAACTGACTCCAGGTGGAATAGTTATTCGAGGATATTGCTTGAAGAAAAATAAGGCCATATGGAGGATTTAAGATATATCAGAATTTGATGAAAATTAGGATTAATTAGGTGCTTTTCTCAAGTACTTCCCCTAAAGCTGGTAAAAGTATTTTTTTTCTATTGATTCGAAAAAGTATATCTTTGGACACAGGGAGGCAGAACATTTGTCACCAAAAAGAAAACGAAATCACAAGAATATGGGAGTTTTCCTTAGGGCTCTGCCCAATGTATTGGTTTTGGGATTTTTTATACACCGTAAGGAAGAATCATACTCAATGTAGGTCATATTTTGTTCAGGAAATACTCTTCAACACATGATTTGAAATCATTATGTAGTTACCTCGAACGACATACAGTTGTTTCGATACGAAGCAAATCCGATTCAGTTGGAGAGGCAGTGATAAAAAATTATTATATGGGTCCATATTATATGGGTCCGTCTTAGTTTTTTGAAATACATGATCCCGTCTAAACTTTTTTGGATGAAATATTCACGGTTTATATGAAAAATATATAAAATTAGTCCATTCAAAAGCAGTGTAATATACGTGATATGACATCCTGAAAAACACAATGGCGTCGCCAATCGGAAAAGTAGATTTCAGCATTTATTTATTGATTCTGGAATTGTCATCAACCAAGTTGAAGAATCATGTGTCAGAGAAAATTGGATATATTTTTATTGAAAAACAAATTAACTGCCATTTTTGTATGAGCTTTGAGCTGTACGATCAAAAGTTGGACAAGGATTCAAATCTCTCTGATCCCTTCTCAATATTTCTATGTAATCCGACTCAAATCAAAAGGAATGAGTATAACAAACCTGTTTTTTTTTCGATTCGACTATAGAATTCCACTCCTGTAAACACTTGTGTTTCAATAACTAACTTGTGTTTCAATCCCGATATCGTTTAGAAAAATTATAACTGAACATTATTTATATAGTTTAACTTTGAATTCAAGAAGAAGCCAAGAACTTTCTAAAATGACATATGAACAAACGGACGTCAAGTAAAAGAAGCGAACATACATACACATGTGTTTGCATATTGAGCGGAGAAAAACTTTTAGAATGAAAGTTTTGCACCTCATGGAGCTTTGTCAAACGACCTGTACTTTTGTATCGATTTGGAAATGAAAGATTGATAATTTTTTTCAATCTATCAACAGCCGCCGTTCCAAAAACTACACAATCGATTCAGTATTACTTTGAACTCAATTGGGATATTGATGAAAATTATTTTTGAGCAAAATTTTGTTTCATTCGGTTGAAAAATAGGACCAATTTTCATTATTTGACAATTCAGTATTATATGTTGTCGGTGGACGGAAATTTATGTGGGAATTCTATTATGTATGCTGTCTGTATCTTTCTTTATATGAATCATCTCGAGGCATTCACGTTTTTTGGTATTATATTCCGTGGCAAGTATTTCCGTTTGTTCGTAGTTGAAATCGTGATTTGTATTATTTTTATACACGATTTATTAGCTTCACCTGATGTTTATATGTATGAATGTACGTAATGAAATCTTATAAATTGATTTTCACCTTCGTCCCAATGTCTGAAGTATTTGAGATTTTGCAAACGTATTAGGAACCGATGACAATGCAATAAATTTCATAGCTATGACATGGTGTTCTCACCTGGATCATGAAAAAAAAATAAAGTCATTTCAAAGATATGGCAAAGGCAGTGGTTTTTCACAGCATAATTTACATTTCAAAATATGGCGAATGCACATTCGCCAAAATTGAGTTATAGTTTTCATCTGATGTGCCGGAATTAATCGAAGAGTTTTTCTCCCGTAGCCTTTTCCAGTCTATTGAAGCAATATGGACTGAAAAGTTAAAAATAAAATGATAGTTTAAAAAAAACACCCTTATAAAGCAATTAGGACTAAAATGTTGAAAATAATAAGAATAGAGTCGTTAACCAAAAAATTTCCTCTTATGAAAAAAAATCGTGGGATACACTTTACTGACTTTTCATGATTATATTAAGATAACTGATATAAAGCACCTCATGCTTTTTTTACGTAGGATTTTTTGGTCAACGACTTTATTCTTATTATTCCCAACATTTCAGTCCTTATAGCTTAATAAGCGTGTTTTCCAGTTTTTTGAACTATCATTTTATTTTTGTGATTGTTCAGGGCATCTGATGCGATTTTTATATATTCGTGTGATTTCATGCGATTTTCTAAATACAGGCCGATATAGATTTTATTACATGTTGGTTCATTGCATGGAATTTGGTAGATTATGTGGGTCTTGTTATATTGTGGGATTTCGGGTTTCAGTTTTGAAAAATCAGTTGACAGAGCTTTTGTGCTTTTGTTGTTGACTCTAATGTTATGTGGGGCTAGTATTTTTGGGATATTTTCAGATAGGCCTCCAGTGCAGAGGATGGAAATGTGAAAATTGTTATTGTGGTAGTTTTGGTTATTGTAAAATTGTTCTATGCGTGTTTTGAAAATATTGTAGTTGTTGAGCTGTAATGCCTTTAGATTTTTTGATAGCTTCTGGTCTGAAAATTGGATCACTCAAGGTGATGGCACGATCTGCAAGCCCAATGATACTGGATTTCTTTGGGAGATAGATTGGTGGAATTTATAATTCAGATATCTTCCGTACCAGGTTGATTTTGTGTGCCACTCCGTACTAATATGGTTATCAATGTTGTGAAATGTAAAGTTTAAGATTTTTTTTATTTGTCTCTATTTTATATGTGAATTGCAATTTAACATGAAATTTGTTGAACATATTTATTGTGTAATCTATATTGTCTTCGGGAATTAACAGTAGACAATCATAAACATATCGTAAGAACAGGGATAATGTGAAATTCAGTCCTTGTATTACGGATTCTTCAAGATTTTCCATTACTTATTGTGATATTTCACTGGAGATTGATGGTCCCATCACGCAGCCGTCAAAATGGAAGCTATGTATGGTAGAAAGGAAACGACATAGAAGACATCTCAAAATCCTGCAGAAGAGCAGAAGAGCAACCCCTCCAAAACCTCTCTATATCCTTGGGAGTATCCTAAAGAACCATTGTATTGAATACATATTGATTTTGATAGGCATGGAACAAATTTTTGTCATACTTGTCGATGCCTACACTAAATGGTTCGAAGCTATACCATCAAAATCGACTACATCAATGGCAACAATAGATATTCTGCGAGATCTTTTCCCAAGATTTGGTTTACCAGTAAGAATCGTATCTGATAATGCGAAACAATTCAAATCTCATGAGATGTTTTCTTTTATCGAATGGTATAATTTCCAAATTAACGGTACCCTATCACCTTTCAACGAATGGACGAGCAGGGAGATACCTTCAAATTTCAGAACAAAAATTACGTGCAATGATGGACGATCCAGAATCATTGAATATTCAATTATGCCGTATACTGATGCAGCATAGAGAAATCCCAAATAGCACTACCGGAAAGAGTCCAACTGAATTAATGTTCGAGAGACAATTCAGAACAATTATTGATTTCGTTGAACGAAACGTGGATTCAGAAACGAATGACAGTTGGAACCTAGGTCAAAAACAATATTTTTCCGAATCGGTGATTTGGTTCAAACACGTTCTTATGACGGAAACTCTGAATGGAGTTTCGCAGAAATCGTTGCCGAAATAGGTTCACTCTACCATGAAATATCAGTGGAAGGAAAACTAATTTCGCGGCATGTTGATCAAATCAGATCAACCGAATACAGTGAACCAAACGTTCCTAATTACCGAAGTGCATCAAAGTAGAGTATGAAGTCAACTAGTTCTGACTTTGTTAGTTGTTTTCTTCAGTTTGAAATTGAATATCTATCTCAGACAGCCTGCAATGTATACATTCACCACACAATCAGTTCAACATTCTACATTATCCAAATGTCAAGTTGAATGTTTATTGCATTCGGCAATTGCCAAAGTTTTCCTCTGAGGTCACCTGGAATCAGGCGAGTGGCACTACCCAAAACTCTTGAAGAAAATCTCAAAGATGTTTCAACAGAGAGTTCAGTCAATGCAGAAACACCAAAAACTTCTGGAACTGAGCCAGATCAAAGATCAAATGCAACGGATTCTACAAACACTCAAGATAGCGACAGCAGTGTAGGAAATTCTCTTGAAGCTGAAGATAGATCTGATGCATGCTTGTCCAACATGACGGAATCGCAATTATGACGATCTCCGAAACAAATTCAAAAACCATGGAGGTTTAATCTTTGAGTTATCGACGAGGGGAAGTATTATGTCTTCTGATTTCATGTTATGTTTATTATGTATCAGTTGTATTATCCTGTAGGACTGAACAAAAATTCAGTATGTCAGCATCAGATTGTCAGACAATTATTCTTCAATTCATAATTATTCACGTTATTCATATTTGTGAATGGTAGTACTGAATAAAAGAGAACGTATAAAACAATTTCAAAATCGAACATCGTACAGGACGACTCATAGCAATGCAGATGCCTTATCTGGGAGAGTGTGTCCAGGAGCCTGTAAGAATTGTCAGCGTATTGACTGTCATGGAGAAGTAGCTGAAATTACAAACGGGACTATTTACTGAACAAACATTGGGGACTTTCTATATTGGAAAGGGGCGAATCTAGCAGACCTTCACTGAGATATATTTAGATTGGAGATCCCATTTTCAAGGCAATTGGGCACAATAGGATTTCATAGTTATGTTGAATGGACTTCACAAACGAGTATGGTCAGCTAATGGGAGGTCGTCAGTTTCCAAATTGGTTCCGCCCAGGAAGGAATAAATGAAGTCCTGAGGGAAAATCGGGAGTACATGTGGGTGTCGTAAAACTTTGACAAATTCAGGAGGTTTTACTGGGTTCATGTCGATACGATGTAGAAAGCTGTTGAAAAAGACAGGAGTGCGGTACCACCAAAAGTCCCAAAACAAGGTCCAGGGGCGAAATGAAGGAATACAACATAGAAGCACCATTCGAACGGATTGCTATTGATCTAGTTAGATCCTTCTTTGTGACCGATGATGGAAACAAATCATTCCTTGTTTGAAGGTTGTAGATGATGAGGTAACTAGATTACTCTCTTTTCGGATGTTATACTCTAGTTTCAGACGTGAATACTGGGCCGTATTCACCTGAAGACGATTGCAGATACAAGCAATTGAAACGTCGTGGAAAGCTTTCAAATCCTTCAAGACTATAATTCTATTTCGAATTCCCCGCCTGTCAGAATCTTCGAAAGGAAAATTCAGTTAACCCCAAACTCAAATGGTACAAAATGCGAGAAACAATGACACGATGCTTTCTTTTTGCAGTATTCGGGCTTCTAATTCTAGCTTTGCTATTGGTGAAATTTGGTAGATGTCACTTCTCAACCTATATCAAAGCTAAAAATTTAAATAAAATAAAAACGCTAATATAGATATAAGGACTGTACAGGGTGATTCTCAATAACGTGTTTATATTCTTGGGTCAGTTTTGGGAGAAAAACTTCATACGAACATATGTCCTGAAGGTCTTCTGAACTACAGGGTGCTAAAGTTTTAAGAAAAAAATCATTTTCTTCTGATAACTTTGGTATGACCATAGATATTTTTGTGAAACGTATTACGTATTTTTATGAATCGAGAGGCATTTTCTGCTCTACAACATAATTTTATATTCTTCCAGTGGCGTTCGTGCGGGATTTGCATTGAATAATTTCACAGAAAAACTCAAACTAAAAATTATTTTTGAAATTCTCATTCCTTCCCGAGCAAATCTGATTAATTATGTTTTTTTGTTTGATGTACGGTTTCAGCATGTGAAAATAAAATTCATTCATTTGCATCTCGCTAGACCACTAAGCCACGTGCTCACTTAGCGAACATGAACGAACGAGCAGCATCACACGCATAAGGTAGAATATGCGGACATTTGACTCAATATTCGCTTTGACGTCCACATTAAGCAAAAGTATGTGTGTGTTGTTGTTGTTCGCCTGGTCAGGTTGTTTTTGCGTTAGAAGTGAAGAACTGTCTGATGAAGAATCAATTTCTCATCATCTCCCATACCAGACTTCTATTCTTGTTTTTGACGTTGTCGTCGAAATAGAATAATTTTTTTCACTTCAGCTACATCACACTAAGAGTATTCGCGATTCCATTCCAAGCATCTAGGTTCTCTAATTTGGTCTTATGATTATTATTTGTCGGGTTCCGAAGGCATTAGTTTTCCCTGTATAAATCTATTAGATGTGATACCATTGTGTTATTCCACTCCAAGTTTTGAAATATAAAACCAATGTTTCAAGATGACCCCACAGAAAATAATCCAAAGTTTTCAGGTCCGGGAACCTAGGTGGCCATGCCTGTGGTCCTCCGCGGCCTATCCAGTGATTATTGTTATTTTCGTTCAAATATTCGCGCGCCACAATACTAAAGTGCGCTGGCGTCCTGTCGTGCATGAACCACAGTCGATTTCTTACTAAAATGGAAACATCTTCCATCAAAGGTGGCATTCAACCTCGCATGAAGAAAATATGGTCTAATTAAATAATCACTGAAAATTCCAGCCACACGTTAACGGAAAACTGCTCCTGGTGACGGGAATCCAAGATTGCAGCTCAAAAATTTCTTCCTTTCAGTAAACTTCTTCGTTGAGTTGTGCCTGCCAGCATAGCATTCATATTTCTCTTGAAATATTTCTCGATATATATATAATTTTTTATTGACATAAGTTATTATATCTGCTGTGGGTTTGACCCATGTAATGACGAAATCCACATATGCATTCGTGGTATTTCCTGTTAATTCCAATATTAATATCCTAGGATGTTCTGTCAATCATATTACAAAATTGCAAATTAATTTTATTTCAACTAGTTGCACAGCAATTAGTTTGGTTCTGTCTTCTATAACCATGTATAGCTTGGTTTCTACGGCGCTTAGTTTTTCTGTGACTTTGGTCGCTCTCCCTTCGTAGAGTTTTCGATATCTTCTAAATTCCTGTGGTTTTATGATACACCATGCTATTTCACCTTGAAAGGCATCGATACAATAACCCTTAATAAATTCGCTGGATAATTGGTTTTCTAAACTAATTGTATTTCTATCCAAATGGGCGGTAGCTGCATAATCGTTATCTTTGGGGTTACCGTAACCACGACAGCTTTATATAGTTCTCCTTGGGAAAAATATTTAGGAAAAGTTTTGGATGACATTTCTAGAAAAAGGTGCTTCGTCGGTGAAAAAAATAACAGTATCAAATAATGTGTTTTCATACACTTTTTGAAGGAACCATTGGCAAAAGTTCATTCGTAATGGGAAGTCACGAGGGAGTAGCGCCTGAACCCGTTGGGTATAGTAGGGAAATAATAAAAAGTCATGGCGAATTTCCCAAACAGGAATATGTGAGATATTCGGATTGTTCCCAATTTTTCGTGAACTTCATCCGGGATCTTCCTCAATTGAATTCAATACCTCAATTTTTGGTGTTCTTACAGTACGTTGTCTGGATTGTCTGGTTCAAAACTTCCCTTTTCGCACATCCTTCTAAAAAATGTTCGAAAATGTTCGTGTTTCTGGATTTTTCTGGCTTCCAGTGCGTAACAATCAGCAAGCCCTTACATGTAATGCATATCTGCAGGGTCAGAATTCGTGAAATGGACCATGTTTTTTTAATAAAACTTTTGATTTTTATGACTCAAATACGTGACAACTAGACTAGGTAGACAACTGCCAGAACAAAATCTGCTTCTTACCTACTAGATACGTTTTAATCCCTGATTATACCCGATTTCATAACAACGTGCAAATGGATGAATTCAATTTTTTATGCGAAAACCGTTGGTCAAACGAAAAAAAAACATGAAATAAATTGGCTCAGAAAGGAATGGGGAATTCAAAAAGAATTTTTACTTCGAGAAAAAGCAGTTGCGTATACCTTTGCTCTTTAAAATGATTCAGTGCAAATCCCGCAAGAACGCCACTGGCGAGAATGAAAAATTATATTGTATAGCAGAGAATGCGTGTTGATGCATAGAAGATGCATCCTACGTTTCACAAAAATATCTTGGGTCATACCAAATCGTCAAATCGTCATATCGTCAAATCGTCGAATCATCAAATCGTCAATCATCGAATCGTCAAATTGTCAAATCGTCAAATCGTCGAATCGTCAAATCATCAAATCGTCAAATCGTCAAACGTCAAATTGTCAAATCGTCAAATCGTCAAATCTTCAAATCGTCAAATCATCAAATCGTCAAGTCGTCAAATTATCAAGTCGTCAAATCGTCAAATCAACAAATCTTCAAATCGTCAAATTGTCAAATCTTCAAATCGTCCAATCGTCAAACCGTCAAATCGTCCAAACGTCAAATCGTCAAATCTCCAAATCGTCAAACCGTTAAATCGTCAAATCATCAAATTGTCAAATCGTGAAATCGTCAAATCATCAAGTCGTCAAATCGTCAAATCCTCAAATCGTCAAATCAATAAACCGTCAAATGGTCAAATCACCATACCATAAAAAAAGGTTATGTTCTCAAAACTTTAGCAGCCTTAGTTCAAAAGTAAAGACCTTTGGGACATATGTTCATATGAAGTTTTTTTCGCAAAATGGACCCAAGAATGTTTTTTTCAAATATTGCATGTTATTAAGAAATAAAATGTATAGTTGAAAATTAATAAGAATAAAGTCATTGACAACAAATTTTTCTCTTATGTTAAATAGAGCCCCAGGTGCTTGATATCAGTTATCTTAATATCTATGGAAAGTAGTAAAGAGCACCCCACGTTTTTTTACACAAGGGATAATTTTTAGGTCAATGATTTGATTATAATTTTTTATCATCAATATTTTTTTTTTCTCATCAAGTCCATATTCCTACGAAGTCTGAAAAAGACTGCAGGAGAAAAACTTTCGATTGATTCGTTCACATGAGTTGGAAGTTATTACTGTATTTTGGTGAATGTTTCGAGAACGACCGGTGCATTCGGCATTTCTTCGTAATGTAAATTAATTTTTTCTGACGAGTTTGGTGGGAATACCACGTCATAGCTATCAAATTATTGTATTGTCATGGGTTCCTAATACGTGTGAAAATTAATTTCAAGATTCCATTCCCCACATTCATAATACATACAGGTAAAACTGAAATAAGCGTGTATAATAAATACAACCCGCGAACAGTCTACCCAAAAAGATATCAAAGGAAATGAATACACCCTGTGTCGTTTGTTTACTGAATTAAAACCAAAAACGATATTGGCGTCATCTGAAACGCTAGTAATCTCCATTATCATCAAGTAGGTCAAGTGTCGCAGAGTTGATCCCAAACTTTTACAAGGTTTTTAGACATCTTACACACGGCTTCGTCCCTTCGTTCACAGTATGTCATCGTTTCTTCATGACCTTGAATATGACTGAAGTCATTCATATGCGGATAGTTGTTTTTACTTTTAGTACCTCTAACGTTAGTCGAAGTCGAATTTATTTTCCGACAATGAAACCGCAGTCGGGTTTTTTGTTTCGGTTTTGAAACCCTCTTCTCAATATGTAAAGAATTTCAATTACAGTTACATGATTGAAAACATCATGTATTTGAACATTTTCAGGTACAGTTTTATGATTTCTTGTTTTTTATATTCTTCCATCAACAAACACAATATTATTCATCCACATTTGACTGGAAAATAATAATTTTAAAATAAAGATAAGGTGAGCCTGTTCGGGGACGTACAACCTCAAATTATTCATTGTTTACTTCCCATAATGTTTTAATAACGAATTAACTATGGTAGCAATATAACGTGGCCTTCGAATTTGAACGAAAGCAAATAATAATCGTTTATAGCGTTGGAAACATCACTTTAGAACTGATATCTGTATATTTTCTTGCAGTAGGTACTCGAAACAATATGAATCATTTTGAATTGATGCTGCCAATACTTTGCTTGAATATTATTGAACAGACTACCTATATTTATCATCAGGAATGAGTGTACATTCTACATAAGCAAGAATATATCAAGTTTTGACGATTTTCATGTTAACATCATATTTGTGAGGTTGAGTGGGAAAGCAATTCAATGGTTAGTTTTCAGCCAATAATTGAACTTTGTTTTTATTTCCTATCAGATTACAAAACAAATAAAAAAAAATAAGACGAAATTACCTTTTCTATAATGATCTCTTAGTCAAAATAGTGCCTATGGAATCCTTACAACCTAATGGTGTGAAGATAAATGAACAGAGTACTGTGAGGGTAGACCCACTCATCAACCCTCGGTCGTCCGCATTTAGTTAATAGGGTTTAACCAGCCACACCTTTCCCCTGCTTGGATGGATTCTGTATATTTTCCAGCTATTCTGAGCGGCTAGGAGGTCCAAAATGCGTACTGATTAGGTGAGTATAGAGAATGGGGTCCGTGTTTTCTAGGTAATCGAGAGGTCAGATTTAATAAACACAATATCAAAAAAATCAACATTTACTACGAATGTGATAGGAAATACCACTCTAGGCCGATTACATCTAATGTGTCTGCTTTTGAGTCAACTGGTATATATTATTCATGAGTTGACACACGCTGTGGTTATTCAATAGTACTAGGTCGAAGATTACATATACATATTACGTAACAACTCAATATGGATACCTTCTATATCAATCAAAATATAGTCAATTCATAAATTCAAACAAAACAGTCAATAGACCCAGCCACAAATATTTCATGCATTGAATATGTCTATTAACCCAATGCCTTGTACAGGTAATCCTTATTTTCAAAGGCCGTCTCGATTTCAGTCGGAGTCAATGGCTTGTCGTGGCCTAGTTAATATGAAACTTCATCTTCAACACTCTGAACGGTAAAGAAATTCGTTTGCATTTGCGATTTATGATAGTTTGTCTGTATGTCTTTTTGAGTTGTGATTTCTCTGTTGTTTCGATGTACTGAGGTCAAGCTATTATGGAAACTTTCGTCTTGACACTTGAATGACTTTTTGGAAAGCTGATTTCCTTTATGAAAGCCAACTTTTTCGGCTCTATGTCGATTCACTTTCTCAACTACCTTCTGTAATTCACTCCACTGTATAATTTTCGAGGCTTTACTTTATACGTATGTTACTCCATGAGTACTTTACTTATTTTTTGCGGCCATTTATATGAATCTTTCTTGTTTTGATTTTCTTTGTGATCGCTTTCGCGGTGTTAGAGGTCAACTATGCATATTTTTGCCTGCCCATTCTAGGAATCATTGCTGATAGTGAGTTGATTTATCAATTTGTGTCGGCATATCGTTTGTGATCAAGAACCGCCAGAATTGTTGTTAGTTATTTGTTGGAAATTGGATATTCTTCATCGCATAATATATATGTGTGGGTCGATCTGATTTTGGGTTGTCAAGGAGAAGTGTATTTTGTTTTTTCATAGGTATAGAAGTCTTTTTGAGGTGGGCTACATCCGTCCCTTCCTTTTTAGAAATATGTATTCCTTTGTGACTATCCATTTCCTAGTTACCTGTTCTCTACCTACGAGTTTCGTACTTCAGTTACTATACTAGGTGAACTTTTTATATGGTTGCAGGGATTTTCTATGTTACAATTTCTGTGGGGGTTGAATTGGTGCCTTATTTCTAGTTCTGTCACTTACGTTAACTGTCTTTGGAAACTAGCATGCAATATATCTATCTATGAAGTTCTTTAAAGAAAGGCAAAATACTTTTTATATATATATATATATATATATATATATTTTGAGGAGATATATATCAAATCACTAACTATTCCATGCAAACTTGTCGTTTCAATTTTTATCGTCTTTGTAACAGTTGTCTTGTCACGTAACTTATATCTTGGGTACCATTGTTTTTCAATAAATTGATTGTCTTTAAGAAATTCGTCTTCTCAATAACTATTTTTGTGATTAGATTTCAAGCACTGGTACCTTGTTTCTTGGTCCTACTGCTGTCTTGGAATCCTCCTGGTCCGTAAATTCGTCGTCTTTGGCGTCGTTCTCGGGGCTAATCGAGCGAGAATACCATTCCTCTCGTGGGGTCGAGGCTTGGTCATCCTGGGCTCCAGGGTTGGCTGATCTTTGGCGGGTACAAAATATGCACCTACACCCTTCCTCTGCTGGCGTTATACGGCGAGAGTTTGGCACTGGTGTCCCTACCGTGGTTGGGCGGCTGGAGTTGTAGCCTGGTTCGGGGGCTCTCGTAGGTGGCGGTGGTGATCTGCATATTTGGCAGGCACAACCTGGGGGATATGGCTGCTCCGGCGTGTTCATGAGCCCGGTTCCCAGATGATCTGGCTGGCTCTTGGTTTTGGTCTATGAATAATGCAGTCGCACCTTCACTTCCCCATCCTGGCTGGGTGTTGCACGTAGGGGATGTGGTATGAGTTATAGTTCATGATTTAGAAAGCCACTTGGATCCTGGTCCATTCGGTGTCGGGCTGCTGTTCCCATCCTTTCACATATCTGAGCACATTATTCACTGCTCTCTCCAACAGGTACCTCTGGCAGGTACACATTGGATCTTAGCCATTTGTTCTGGTAGTACTTGTTGTCGTTTTGTTTTTCAGTTCTGTCAGTAATGATCACTGGAACGCGACTGGGTTCAAGATTCGTATAAAACTAACCGTCGGGGGTCTGTGTCGGATATTTGAAAGTCTGTCTCCGTGACGATTATATGAGATCAGAAGTGATCTTTTATTTGTTGATCATTAAGTTGAATCACTCGATTTATTCTATTCTGGATACTATAATTACTCACTTATTTTTTTATTTCTACGATTTTGTTTTATTAATATTGGCTACTCCGATACACCTCAACTTTATTGATCAAAATTGGTGTTGAATAATTCCCATTATGTACAGTAATCGATCTGTGTTGGTTATCAGTTAATTTACCGTTTCAATATTCCAGAGAGTGTCCTAAATGAATTCGCTTATCTTTAATACTTTTGTTTGTTTCATTCGATTATAGATTATTCTTATCTCCGTCGAAATTGTGAGATTACTGGTTTGAAAATATTCATTAGGCAGATACTTGTGAGTTTGTCCATCTTTTCTTACTTGTTTTTGGGTTCGACGGTTCATTGTTATATGGGCCATAGTGTCCCAACAAGAAAAAAAAGATGTATAGTACATCCTGTGAGTCGATGAATAGCAGAGGCGTTTATGGCAGTGTCGATATAGAATTTCAGTTTTCTAATACAAAAATAGATGCCTAACAGACTACTCATGGTACTTTTAATGATCATAAAAATTCCATAGAGTCAATCTATAGTATTCTTAGCGAAAGTTTCAAACCCGGCTTTTTTTAAGAGACTTAGCATTGTTACTCCTTGATTTGAGATAGAGTGATTTGTTAGCATATTCATCAAGATGCTGTTTATAGCTGGGCGTTCCGCCAAGAACATAAGTATATCTTGGGCTTCCCTCAGTTCCTCGGAGGTATAGAGCCCCGCAGTTCCTAGTAGCTGAATTTCATTGATCTGATACTTCTCTTTGGCGTCTACGGATAGTTCTCTTGGTGGCGTGCCAAAGTTTGGCGTGGGATCGAATAATACCCACCTTTTTCCCAGGTAGTACTTCGGTGGAACATCCTATCTCTTGTGCGTAGTCTTGTAGTATGTTAGTTATCGGTACCATAAAATATGATCTGTTGGCATAGGTTACGGGTTTCTCTGGATAGCATTCTTTTATACGTCAAATCTCGACTATAACTGGTATACATTTCAATAGGTATATTACATTTCGACTTATTCTCGTAATATATCCTGGTTCGTTGTGTAGTATCATTGATACTGTTCCTGATGCCTGTTGAGCCATGATAAGCCTGTTTCTCAACACTTCTCGCTTCATTTGACACCGCCTATACATGGTGTCTTGTATCTAGGAGTTGAGGTTTCTTTTGAATGACTTTTCGATGTAGAGGAATTTGGAATTCACGTATGTTATTAGGTCGGCAATGGGTTCTCCTTGAGTGACAGCTGAGTTGAGGTAGGACATGCTTACGTTCATTTGGAACTTTTGAAATGAGGATTAGAAGTGGGATATCGACAGGGTTGGACGGGCTTTCGTTGCCCACTCAGTTGAAATCAGTTTCTGGAGTCGTGTCTTGTTGATTCATTGATTCTTGTTCTCTCGGCTGAGTCGGTTCTGGATTCATGTGGAACTGGGGACGTTTCCATTCGTGTATGCGATCTTTTTCTCCGTTCATTTCCATATCGCTTCCTTGGTTAACAATAGATTCTGGAGTCATAACTTATTCATTCAATACTCTGGAGCTTTTGTTCTGCTCTGATTTATGTGTAACATTTTCTGTTTCGATCGTAGAGCCCTTTGCTATCAATTGATTTCTCGGTTCTAACATATTCATCAATGTAAGAGGTACACCTTGTCCACTTCCACTTATGGATCTGAGTAAATTCAAACTATTCTTGCTTTTTGCATCTTCCAGTGTCATATTTTCTTAGCCTATACGTCGTTTGACGTTGGCTAGCCATATGGCATCAAATCGTGCAGGAATGATGACGTCCTCAGACAAAAATTCACCAGCTCCTTATCTATAGCCCTCAAATCCTTCCTACCTGAAAGTATACTTGATCCATTGCTGTTGCTTTTGGTATTTCCCAGATTTCTGGCATTTGATCTCACGGGTGGTACATCACGCCTACGTGAAAGTGTACTTGATCCCTGGCTTCTGCCTTCCAGATTCCTGCTTGCGGCCTTGCTCTCAGTCTCCTTATCTTTTTTCTGAGCCTTCACGCTTCTACTTCTCCTATTCGCACATGGTTGCTCATTCATTTAAACAAAATCTTCTGCATAGACGGAATCTTTTTCAACCGACGAAAAAAAAGGAGGATATATTTTTTTATGTATGACCACGCATGACTTTTCACAGAGTAGTTCGATTTCAATGATAGGATATACCTCAAAGTTGGTCCCATTTGAATTTGAAAAGGAAAATTCATCCTCAACACGTTGACGGACAGCAACGTGTACAGACGTTGTTCTCCTTGAGCGTGATGTAACACTCTTATTTTACCACGTGTGTAGACGTAATCAGCTTTGATCTGTTTCATCAGCTATGACTTTAATATATATTGAATTATCATGGTATATGATTCAGGTGTCATATCAACCGCTCTTATTTAGCCCTATACATTTTTATATGTGGTGAAAATGGCGGTAGTTCTATCGATACGAGGTGTTTGGTCTGCACTGGAATACCATTGTTTCAGTTGTTGTAAAGTTATAAGTGAGCATCCATGTTGTTTTCCATGGCAAATACTCTCTGTTTTGGTGCATAAAAGTTTATCAGGTAAGATTGAAGGTTTTTTTTGGCTAGATGTTCTTTATAGGTAGGTATAAAGGGGTACATATACTCATGTATTGATGATCACATATGAAATGTATAAACAGGAAGAGAAAAAGTTGTTGTTGGTATGATGAATTATCCGATGATGATATCGACGATGAGGAATTAAGTGGTGACTCTGATTATGCGCCTGATGAGCCACCTCTGAGTGGAATTTCGAGTAAAGAAGATAATGATGGAGATATATTTCCTGCATAGGTGACGTAGCGCAGGACAATTCGAATGAAGAGAACGCGCATAATAACTTACAAGAAAATCAGAGTTCGACAGAAAATGCCAATGATGACGATTGTTGGGTAATCATCCAAAATTCCGAATTTTGATAGTAGTCAGACGGGATTGAATAGATAGATAGGTGGGATTCAAAATCTATCAGTAATTGAAGTTTTTCTCTATCGTCCAAACTTCTCAAATATAAAACACGTTCTACCGACACTTTGCGATCCAACAGCCAAGGAAATCCTGCAATTGTAGTAAAGAAAGAACTCCGTCGAAGTGAACATATATGAAGGAAAAAAAGCAACCTTAGCGTATATGTTTTTGTTGCAGAGTAATTTTTTTTTTTTTAACATAGAAAAGTGCTCAAAATTAAACAGTATTGTGACGAGAACTGAATATTCAATCATATCAAATCACAAAACATCAAAATAAAATAAGTATTTCGGCACAAACTCATTGATTTTCTGGAAATTTTCCAAAATAATTCTTATATTTGCTTTTAAAATAAAAACATGTTTCTGTAAGAGGTATTTCACATCTCAGTATGATGTCCATCCCGCAACATGCACAGTTCGGTTCTTCTTACACAATCGTGGACTGCATTCGTAATGTGCTCCGGTTGTATGGCCCTCACATAATTAGTAATCACAGTTTTTAAATGTTCTCTATCCCTAAAAGGACGATATTTGTAGACTTCGTTCTTCAATAAACCTCAAAAGAAGAAATCCATTGGGGTTAAATCCGGTGAGCACGCTGGCATTGAATACTCTGAGTAATGTCCTATCCATTTTCCATTGAATGTTTCATTTGAAAATTGTCATATTGCTACACTAGCTACATCTTACTCACACCAACTTCTGTCTCTTTGTTCACTTTGTATTTGATTCGGAATTGTTAATAAATTTTGTTGTAAAAATTGCAAATATCGGTTGGCATTGAGGTTCCCATCAATGGAGAAGGGACCTATCACAGTATTGTTTAACAGTCCACCTAAGATATTTACCATAAATGAGTATTGGTCCTTGCACTCTATAGTGAAATGAGGGGTTTCATGTAGCCCATCTACAGTTCTGTGAACTAACTGTTCCATTAGTTGTAAATGTTGCTTCATCAGTCCATAAAATATTCATTGGAAACCGTGCGTTTTCTTCGTATTCTTCCTGATACCATGCGGTAAACTCAATTCTTGGAATAAAATCCCTTTTTCTTGAAGTATTTATAAATTTTGGTTTAAAAGCTTTGTATTTCTTTTTCTTAAAAAAAGTTGTACAGTAGTGAAAGGTACATCAAGAGATGTCGATATTTGTTTAATTGACATCTTACCATTTTCGATAACTTTCAACACACTTCCTGTTCCACTTCTATAGATACTTTTGCAGCTGTGTTAGGTTTTTTGAAATTGTTATTAATACTGCATGTGTATTTAAATTCATTTACAATATGGGTAACTGTAGTGTGATTTACATTGCGATTAGGATGCCTGGCATTAAACATGTCTGTAACTTGTCTGCTTGTGGTATTTTCCTCACACATCAATATAATCTCAAGTTTTTCTTCTTTTGTGAGCATCTTAATATTATTTATAATAGTACTTTTTATCAAACGTTAACAAAATGAGCAATAACAATAACTACCTAATAAATATATAGCAAATATCTCAAGTACTTAATGTCAAACATTAGTTTGTTTTCAAAGCCAATTTAATACAATGTTCTTAACATAACACCTTTAGGGCAATTGATTTTTTTATTAGGTACTGATCATAAAAACACTTACAATGAGAAATGTTCGAGTAGAAAAAAAATGGCTGAAAATAATTTCTTCTCACTGTGTATGTATGTCATATGATAAAATATTTGTTTCCAAAACAAACTGATACTATGTATAGAAAGCGATATGACAATAGAGAAATGCAAATGCTTCATTTACCTGTCGGAGGGGAATTCCAGGTCATTTTTAGTTGCCTCCAAAATATCAAGTACACTTCCTTCAGTGAGCCAAAACCCAGTCACAAAGTCGTTATGGTCTGTTAAAAAAGTTTTGACCTCAATAAAATTAAAGGTTTTTGATTTTATTGGTTTGTGGCCAACAGCTTGACGTTTCAAATAAGCCAATAGTTTTTTGTATTCGCTGATGTTTATATCATGTTTTACTGATATCGTAGATCTCAGCATTGAGTAAATAGACCAAACTGTAGGGGATTTTATTATCTTGGTTTTCCAGACTATGAAATTGATTGCTGTATCTTATACAGCGAGCTCGACGAACGACGTACTAATCTTCACGATCGCTGTCCTCGAAAGCTAATAAATTCGCCCTTCGCATATTTGCAAATTTAAATTCAAACCACAAAACATAAAAACATATTCGAAACTTAAAACTTTCGTAACCTTACTTTTCAAAACTATATAAAACGTTGTTTAACTTCGTAACTGGCCAAATTCAGCAGGTTTAAGCGGAAACACCGTTTAGAAATAAACCCGGTTATAGTTTCTGGTGAAATCCAATATGACGAGTGAAAAGCTTAATCTTAGTTTAATTTGAACAAAATGCGTTTAAAGAGGTTGGTGAAATCGGGCCTAAGCCTAAGAAGCTTAGGTTAGGTTGGGCTCATTATTGAGACTAAGAAGGTTAATTTTCTTTTTTGCTTTTCAGTTTCTTGGTTGTTTCTTTTTATTTACGTTTCAACAATCATTCATATTTTATCGAAGGAGGTATTTAAACGTTTTTCGCAAAGTGCTTTCGGTACGATCAAGGCGCCTGGACGTCTAATTCGTACCATCTATAGCCTAAGTCGTACTTTGAGTAAGACTTCAATGAGAACATCATAAACTATATAGAGAAAAATACTAAATGAAAAGACATCATAAAAAAAAATTAAGGACGCCCAAAAAAATATTGAGATTGAACACAGATATCACAAATATATTTCTTCATTTCATTTTCCACGTCTGCACATAGGTCATTTACATTTCATACACTGAATCATGTTTCCTACGCGATCTTCCTTACTCATCAGTTAGCATAAACATGATTCTTAATCTGTTGTTTTTTTTATTATTTCCATGTTTCATCTATCTTCCTTCTCTCCATAGTTTTTTTCATTCCATTTTCTATTTAAATTTTTTTATATTCAGTACTGTCTTCTTTCTGTTATTCATAATTTTCTTGGCTTCCATTGTTGGCTTAGTACCTTCATTCATTTTCTTAATAATTGCTTCTACGCAAGGAATAGGAGATAAGTAAGACCCTGTTAGTTGATTAGTAATTTTATCAAGTGCTGCTGTATTGTTACTGTGTGATATTGTTGGAGGTCCAGGTTGGATGATGGGCGGTGTATGAAGGTGGTGTTGTAACTTTTGGTGGTGTTGCAACTATTGGTGGCGATGCAACTATGGGTGGAGTTACAACTATTGGTGCTGATGTAGGATCTTTAGCGGGTGACAATGTGATGGCTGATAGTATGTTTGTCCCAATTGCATCAACAGGTTCTTGGTTTGATGAATCAGATAGGTCTATAGAAACTACAAAGTCATCTTCTTTGATAATATGTCTGTCACATGGGCACAAACGTGTTGCTTTAAAATAATTTAGCGCTATATCCATACGAATCGATGTAGGGTACGCATTACCAAGCAACTCTCTGTCAGTCCTTCTTTGATTTTCATATCTCAGTCATCGCCTCTTCTTTCAGCAACTTGTAAAATAGTTTTATTCACTGTCATTTTCTCCACGGTGATAACAGAATTCCCTCTATCCAGTCTTTTCCTTTTCTGTGCCTTAATAAATTCAGCTGTAATCCGTTCACCACACAGAAAACAGTTCTCTCTGAAGCTGAACTGTTCAGAGGAACCTCTCGTCGTTCCTACTTCAACATCAGTTTCTCCTCGTTTCACTGCTGCAGCAATAACTATAGAGTGGTTGAACCGTTTCTGGCAGGCTCAATGAACATAAATATCAGTAACACGTCTCAATAAACGCTCATTGTCACGATTTTTCAACGCAGCACTCGAAGCCCGAAGGGTTTGCACTCCTTTTTCTTCCACAAGAACAACAGCTCCTTCCCGCAAACTCTCACCACCTATAAAACACGTGGAACTGTTTGAAGATCCGGTCTCCGACATTCTGATATCTGAATGATACTACAACAACGAATATAATGTCACAATTTACATACCGGACGTTGGCCATGGTTATTTTATCACTCCAAAAAATTTACAAATTTGAAAAAATACCAAATTTTGAAAAGCTGTATCTTGGGAACTATTGAGTCTACGGAGACCAAAAATGAACTCAAAATTCAGGAAATTCTACTCATTTCAACAAAGGTTACCATGGTCATTGTCGGAAAACCACTCGTTCATGGTTAAAATTGCCAAAAACTGAAAAAAGTGACAAAAAATTGCAGTTTGTGGGATGGAAAACTGAGTTCCGGAGGGGCCCCGAGTTCGAGAACTCGACCAAAGTACCCCCACGTCATCCCGAACATTGTGTGAAAAAAACGCTACTACCTGATTTCATGTACGAGATATCGATTCTGGACTACAATTTTATTGTATTAGTTTACATTCTTTACATTTGAATTTTTTCCAACATACATTGATTAATTGCATCAACATGTGAAACATAAGCTTGAGGTTCGAAGGATATCCCCCCCAAATTGTAATCATTATTTTTTATTCCTATCGACTTCTTCGCATGTTATATACTACCGAGGAAAGCTGTATAACTGGGGACAGAAGTACTGTTGACTTCAGAAGGTTGTACAGCAGTCTACGTCGCCATAGTCATCAAGGCATATCGGAGTATCGTAATCTATACCGCCACACATACAAGACCAATATTGCTTTGACCTCAACGTCGAATAAGCCTTCCCAATTATTCCTGAACCGAAGACCATCTCCAGCTGGGATCCTCCTTACTAGCACCTCAGGTATAATCATACCAAAAACCATCTTCTACTGGAATCAGAAAAGAAATTGTAAATGTTCTGAATTTTACTGTTGTTACTATCATTCACTTGTGAATGATCTACATTTTCCACTTGGAATTTCATAATCAATTGTTCAACTTGTAATTTTTTTTGAATCCAGCAATCTTTCAGTTGGTGATTTGTTCAATAATATTTTCAATATTTCACCATTTATTAACAAATATTTTGTGATTGTTTTCTTTATTAAGGAATACATTTTTTTGATTGCCTGTATATTTATTCTGCCTTCCCATACAACCTATTTAATATATTTTTTCATCTTTGGCTTTCGTCTTTTTGCAAACCTGGCGCCCAATTATCGAATGAGTCAAGTTAGTCGATGAATAATTTTTCTAGTGGCCTAATCTGAAAGAACTATTGAAAGTCATCAATTGAACTTTACTCACGACCTTACCGAATCCAACTGAGCAGCCTATCGGCCAAGTGATATCCTCTTTTATAATTTCATCGGATTCTTCAAATTTGTGATTTGAAGAATGAACGGTGCTACAAATTTATCTCGAAATATACAAAAAAATTATAAAACCATAAAATCACCTCCAAACTACTCTTCATCGAGTAAATTTAGACGAATGACGTCCGATTTCACTACACTGTATGAACGGCACATACGTAGTGGACTCTTCAAACCCGTTTTCTATTGTTGGGTTGGACTTCTTTAGCAATATACCCTAATTCCAGGAAATACAAGTGATCCACATTGGTAATAAAAACAAATTTTAATTATAGTAAGGCTTGGTTAAATTCAGTTCAGTCCTTCTAGATCTCAATAATATCACACTGTGCGCCGACTCAAAATTACTCACTTACATTAGTTTAGGAGCTCCGTTATTAAAACTCGAAGAGTTTATATAGTTTTTCGCTTTTCAGTTCCTTTTTTCGTCAGTTCAAATCTTTGTTAAAGATATTTTATATGGTTACACGTTATACATTCAACGAACTATTCGAACTGGATCCGCTCCTGCTTTGTCGAGCTTCATTCCAAGTTCTTCCCCCCAATCATGGTCACCTGGTAAAAATTCCTCATGGCATAAAGAACAGCAAAATATTCAATCAGAATAAATCAAATGGAATTGTCCTCATAAAAGTAAGCCAGGAAAGTTTCGCTTTCCGTGCCGTGCCAACAACTCAACCGAGCTAACAATGCAGTCGAACTGAATTGATTGGGGCAAACATTTCATTCTTTTCTTTTTCGTCGCTTTTCCCAATCGACTGAAGAGCTCCAAGTATCGTTTTTTAAGATCAATTGGATACATTCATTGCACTCACTATACTTCGCACGGCTTATAAATGATTGAGGATCTCGAATATTTTTTTTTATATCCAAATATGTTGTGAGGTAGTTCAAAAGAAATAATTTCCGTCCAGGCGAAACTCTGCAGCTCTACAGGAGGTGGGAAAATAACATTTATAATTTTTGGGTAGATTTCAATAGAAATACTGCATATTGGTCCCGCAAAGACTTTCAATAAATTTTGATTTAAATTCATCGATCATTGCCCCAGAACCCAAAAATACCATTAGTTCAAATGTTATGAATGTATACAGGGTGTTTCACGGTTGATGGAAGATCAGAAGTATCAGGAGAACGAAACAACAGATCATTTCAAAAATTTGTGGGCGTAGATGATCAAACATGCTCTATCAGTCTGGAATATTTCCATTATTATAGCGTTGTCGCTTGTATGAGAAAGTAGTAGCTACCTTGTTGTTTCAAATATAACACCCCGTATATTATATCATTCTTGGAATCATTAAATGAATCCTCATAACTTTTCCTGATAATTCTCCATACCTATCTGTCCATTGAAGAATAACGATTTTTTCAGAATGCAAGTTCACAAAATTTAAGTATTCTTCCTATGAACTGGATCTTAGTTTCGGCATGAAGTGATCAAGAGTAAGTTCCTTCCGCAGACTCATGAAAATGACTGAAACCCAATTTTTTACAAGCTTTTATTACAAGTTATGTAATAAAATCGTACAAGTTAAATTTGACCCATTTCTATTTGTCCGATTGACGTGAAATTTGGCAGGTGTTCATAGTTCCCGTGACAAAGCATTATGGCATTTTCGTTAGGAAAAAGACAAAATGGCGTCTCCAACATGGCGAAGGAGATTTAAGTTTATGGTCCGATTTGATTCAAAATTGATCAAAAAAATACTCTAATTGGCAGATACCTACTGTATAATCATTCTTCATATAATTATCCATTCAATTCAAAGCTTACAAATATATTTAGTTCTTGTCTTGTCTTGGTGACATTGCGAAATTTTCATTTATAAATAATAAATGAACATTTTCATTTATAAATATTGACGAAGTAAATTTTTTCAGCACATTTTTCTTTCACTTTTCCATATATGGTATTCTTCGAATTAGTAGTCTACTATAATCACCAATTGAAAAGATACAGTCAGCACTTTGTAGACAACTTATAATATTGTTATATTTGAAACATCTCGTAGACAATTTTACAGTAATAAAAGATTTCTTTTCCATGAACTTACTATTATTTTACGACTGATGATGGACATTCAGTGTCAAAAACATGTACCTGAGAGGTACATGACTTTCATAATGTCCTAGTTATGAAAGAGTGTATGTGTGAATCATAATGACTTCTGGTTAATATATCGTCGATGGTTCTGAACGGATTAACGTTTTCACTCAATTTCAATCCTATACACTTATTCAAATATACAATCCATATAGCAATCATTCTTGGAATCGCCAGATTCCAAGATAGGTGTTATAAGTGAAAACCACATTTGAAAACAATAGATTCTTGAAAAGTGACTGCCATTATCTACCTGAATAAATCCACTGACCGACAGTAGGAACATGTGAAACCATATAAAAACATATAGCATTCATCCTAGGAATTAGGGTTAGGAACATATAGGGGCTGTATGTTGAGTACCCTCAAAAACTGTAGGTATTAGTGGGAAATTTCCGTTAGATACCAATAAAATGTGTTTTTTGGCAACCGTCCGGGATGAACCCACTTCCCGGACGCTTTTTCTTTGAGAAAGTAGCATTTTCCGGCCTAGCCCGGGAAGTACGTACTTCCCGGACTAGGCCGGGAAGAATCACAGCGTTGTTATAGTTTCTATTCGGGTTGATTCAACTACTCGATATTTCTTCATTTGTCTGCCTGCTTGCCGTGTCCGAGATGAATGCTGGGATAAGTTTGACTTGAGAGCTGATTTTTTCTCCACACAAGTATATAAAAAGAAAGTTTCCATAATGCTTCTTTCGAATTGAATTTTCAGATATCACCATAGGTATGCACATTAAGAGAAAAGTTTTGAAACCACATCTATTCGCCATACTATTTGGTCACTAAACAAATGACTCTTCTTGAATGATTAGATATATAGTATTAGTACAGATACTTTTATCTCTACATGAAGAAGCTATGCGTGTCGTGGTTTTCTAAATCCTATGAAGTGAAAATCATTTGAGAAGTGTCTTTTGTTTACTTTAATATGGATTTTCATCAAGTATCGGCCGCGTCAATTCAAAATGAACTCTATTGCGCGGCCAGTCAAAAAGGTAGATTTCGGAATTTAATGATTGATTATGTGTCATGTGTCAGAAAAAAAATGTATTCAGTGGAAAATATAAATAGCATTTCTATTTTTCTATAAATCCAAACTCTACAATCAAAATTGGAGAACAGTTGAAATCTCTCCGAATGCTTTTAACATTTTCATGTAATGGCTCTAATAAAAAAATGGAAATTCTATTTTTGTATAAACTTTAAACTTTTCGATCAAAAGTTGGTGAAGGATCCAAATCTCGCTGAATTCTTCCTAATATTTCTATGTAATCTGACTCAAATCAAAGAAAGAAGTATAACGAACCCATAAGGTTACACACAGCAGGTACTCACTTGGGTTTCAATCCTAATATCACTTGAAATCCGGAAATGTCAAAATACAATGATGTTCTGTTTGTCGGCGGGAGAAAAACTCAAATAGATACGAGTGCATAAACTTCAAATGAAAGGAGCATACAGGGTGAACGAAAATTAATAACTCTCATGAATGGTAATTAACGGAGATTTTTGTGCTTTTGATTCGTGTGAACATCTGTAAAGCGATTTTCTAGGGTCGGGAATAATAACTATTATCCCTAAAATCGTTACTTTCTTTATGACGCCAAGACACTTTTTCAAACTATTTTGAAACTCAACTTTCACCCTTGGTCGCAAGATTTTATAGTGTTCCCTCCACTTACCAGGGTAGCAACAGATGGAGATACGGAATGTCCAGGGTCTGGTTTCTTGACTCAATTTGAATTTCCAAAGGTCTGTAGGCTTCAATTACAGGCCTTGGGACTTGTCTTCATCTTAACTTGAACACTGTCTGATCCTATAGTTGAAGGCTTGAAAGGGAAAGGTACTTTCCATAGAAGTTTCCAAATGTAACCACAATATAACAATTTTATTAGAACTTTAACTCATGCAATTTTCACAATTTGAATTTATTACACAAGATAACTTCAACAATATATTTTATGCAATAAATCGAGCAGCTGAACCGAAATTAATCAGTTTATAAGTTCCAACAATGGACATAAACCATAACCCATAATATAATTATCAAAATCTTTGTGAAATACCTCAGCTTATCTCCTTTGTCGCCCACAAGACCGATTTTCCTATTTTTCACAACTTAGCTTAAAAATAATTTTTCTGGTAGCGTGGGAATTAAATTCGTCCACTTTAATTTTATTACTTCATGAACTCGTTTCAATATAGAAACAAAACTTCACGGGCTACTCGTGATATTTACTTTGAGCTTCGAAGAAGAAACAGAATCACTTTGATATTTCGATCCACCCTTTGTACTCTCCTGATCTACCCCTAGCTAAGTACCAACTCAGCAGGAATCAGTTATATGGCTAGGATTCTGCGTACGAGGCATCAACGTGTATTACTTACTAAATTCATAATCACTTTAACATAGAAAATTCGAATATTTTATAAAACCACCTTCAGGAACTTCATCCTAAATGAAAGAGCCCTGATATCTGTGTATTAGTCTTAATATCGATTTGAGTTCAAAAGCTTTACTCTGCAAGTATCTTGAGGAAACAAAAAAATTGTTAACTTGAGATCTAATTCATAAACACGCTAACTGCTCTCGTTCGGCCATGCTTCACAACTTGAACAGCTAGAAAAACAGACATATTGTGACCTTCGACGGAACCTGAGATTGTAACCTCGAGGTAACATGAGTGGTTCATCGATCTCGTGCTATGAGATATTGAAATTCCACAGCAGCAAAATAGATGCAAAACGTCAAATTCACTATTTATTTCAATCGAGTACCAGGACGCTATGCATCCTACTATACTCGAAATACCTGCCAGAGTCAGAAATGAAACAAATATCGGTGGCAATCGTCCGAGTACAGTAGGATTGTCAATTAATAAATGAAATAATTAATAAAAAACCTTTTCAAGTCAAAGTAAAAGTAAAATAATGCTTTGGATGTGCGACGTAGGTTATTCCGTGAGTTATAGATTCAAAAGCTTGTCGCTTCTGTATTCGAACTGAAAACTTTGCGCGACAAGCTTTTGAATCTATAACTCACGGAATAATCGTGAACATCCAAAGCTATTAGTTTAACTCTTTAGCGCATTTGAATAGAAGCTTGTCTTTAAAAGGTTTTTTATTAATCATTTTATTTTGTGCTTTTTAGTAAGTACACCTTAGTCTATGAATTTTTGTTAATGCATAGTCATTATGAGGCCTTTTTCCTGTAATTTCTGAGCTATCTAGTTCTTCAATGAGGGGACCATCTGAAGATTAACTCATAGTCCATCTTCAATTTATGAATTCTGACAAAAAATCAATAATCTCCGAATGAATTCATAGTATTTGACCCGAAAACCTCCACATACCAATTTTTAATAGAATCGGACCATAATTACAAAACTGTTCGCCATCTTAGAGCCGCCATCTTGAATTTTGAAGAAAATTCATATACTCCGATCCTAAAAACCCCACATACTCATTTTGAATCGAATCGGACCATAAACACAAATCTCGTCCGCCATCTTGAATTTGTGAATTTTGAAAGGAAATTCATAATCTCCGACCTCGAAAACCCCCACATACTAATTTTGAGTCGAATCGGACCATAAACACAAATCTCGTCCGCCGTCTTAGAGCCGCCATTTTTTTTCTCAAAAATTTCATAATGCATTGTCACGGGAACTATGAACATCTGCCAAATTTTACGTTAATCGGGCAACTGGAAGTGAATCAAATTTAATTTGCAAGATTTGATGACAAAGATCGGGACAGGTGAAACTAAATAAAAGCTTGTAATGAAATAAATGAAGTTAAGGCGGTCAATTGGGAAGACTATCGAAAGGAAGGAAGGCTATCGAAAATTTGTGGACGTAGATAATCAAACATGCTCTATCCGTCTAAAATATATTCATCAATACAGTGTTGCTGCTTGAATCAGAAAGTTGTAGCTACATTGTTATTTCAAATAGAATATCCCGTATATTATATCATTTTTTTAATCCTTATGGGATTTCTCATAACTTCTATTGATAGTTCCCTATACCTAGTTGTAACAGTAACAGTTGTAACAGTTTGTCAAATATTTGTGCGAAACCTGACCATCGAGAAATAACGATTTTTTCACTATTTCAATTTAGGTTTTCAATAAAATAATTATTGTATAGTGATTTCGATAGAAGCCCTGCCGAAAAGGTCTCATAGAGACTGATAAAATATATATACCGTGTGTAACAGGATCATGGTACACCCCCGTATCTCCTTTTGTATTGATGGTAATTGATTGGAATTTGGGAAATCCCATATACATAATAAGCGGCACTTCTTGACCTACAAATGATTTTTTTTCACTTCCGGTTTCGCCAGAAGTGATACCAACTTTCGATTTTTAAATGGAACACCTTATATAACATTACATTCCTGAAATCTGCATAATTTTCTGAATCTAATGATACTACAAAAGTAACATTTCAAACGTCAATATTTTTGATAATCAATTTTAGTTTTCCATTTGAGTGTGCCATGATGGTTCCGATTTATTCCAATTCACCCGTCTACATCTAGAAAAATCGAAATCTAGTAAAAAATACTAAATTGCGTTTCTTATGAGCAAATAAAGTTCATCCTGATCGATTTAGGGGTAAAATTAAATTTTTTCAAATGGAACCAAATGGAACCATTTATTAGTACCTACTATTGATAAGGAATTTAATCATACCTGCTAATAAAATGTGCGATAAATACAATCAAAATTACAGCAGAAAGAAAATAAGTTAATACAAATACTTTGTTCTAACTTAATGCTAAGAAGTTACTAAGGTGGCTTTGAAATACAAAAAATGAACACAAAACATTACAACAATTGTTCGAAATGCTTTCCATTAACGTCAATGCACTTCCGAACTCGCAGTCGAAGAACTTCGAATTGCTGGAGCGTTATCAGTTACTAAGGCTTTAAAACTCGAATCATTCTTCAGATTGTCCGGTAATGGACAATGGTTTGGTTTAATCACAAGGTGTTTTCATATGGTATTGGAGGCAATCTTTACCATTTGTTGTTATTTTTTTGAAAATGCCCTTTAAGGGTAAAAGTTACTATGTTTAATTATGGGAATGAAGAGAAATCTGTTGGGCTAAAACTTTTCATGTCAGCGATATCCTGATACAATTCAGCAAGAAATTATTTACATCAGTCCTTAAAATTAATTCCGAAAGATTCCTAAACCGATATTCCAAGCAAAACATTGAACGAACCGAATTGAAAGTTTCCTCAATAGAATTTGATTTTCTTTAGACCAAATTGAGTTCTGATTAAATAATCCCAAGTTTAAACCGAATCTGTCAAAAAATTATGAATCTTTCAAATATCAATTGTAGCCTGTACGAATATTCTGCAAGGATCAATTGCAATGATCTTCAATAATGTTCAGTAAACAATCTTTTGGAAAGGTCTGTGAATTTGATTTGAAGATTCAAATTATGTTTGTACGACAGATCGGCAACGTATTGGTACTAATTTCAATCAAACAATTTGCTTAGGAGAGTAACTTATCAATCTATTCGAGTTCCAAGTCTTAATTTCCGTCTTCATTGTCAATATAAGTTTCTTGCTGGAGATAATGGTTAGGTCTCTTCGAAATGAAATTGAAGACGATTAAATAATAATTCCTCTTGTGGAATTTCTATCAGATATCGTTTCATAAAGTTCAGCCGCAACTGGCATTTTCCTTCATCCCCAAAATAATTCACAATGTCCACTTTCATCTTGGCCTAAAGGTCATTTTGAATAAAATTCAACAAATTAAAGTTTTCCATTACACAAAATGACAACACCGATAAACCTAAACCTATTCATTTGACAATCTGAAGAATAATTTCATTGTTTCAAAGCCCAGCAATTAGTAACGTTCTTCAAAGGCAATCAGCTATGCGAGTTCGGAAGTGCATTGACGTTATGGAAAGCATTTCGAACAATTGTTGTATGTTTTGTGTTCATTTTTGTATTTCAAAGCCACCTTAGTAACTTCTTAGCATTAAGTTAGAACAAAGTATTTGTATTAACTTATTTTCTTTCTGCTGTAATTTTGATTGTATTTATCGCACATTTTATTAGCAGGTATGATTAAATTCCTTATCAATAGTAGGTACTAATAAATGGTTCCATTTGGTTCCATTTGAAAAAATTTAATTTTACCCCTAAATCGATCAGGATGAACTTTATTTGCTCATAAGAAACGCAATTTAGTATTTTTTACTAGATTTCGATTTTTCTAGATGTAGACGGGTGAATTGGAATAAATCGGAACCATCATGGCACACTCAAATGGAAAACTAAAAATTGGATTATCAAAAATATTGACGTTTGAAATGTCACTTATGTGGTATCATTATATTCAGAAAATCATGCAGATTTCAGGAATGTAATATATAAGGTTTTCTCTATTTAAAAATCGAAAGTTGGTATCACTTCTGGCGAAACCGGAAGTGAAAAAAAATCATTTGTAGGTCAAGAAGTGCCGCTTATTATGTATATGGGATTTCCCAAATTCCAATCAATTACCATCAATACAAAAGGAGATACGGGGGTGTACCATGATCCTGTTACACACGGTATATATATTTTATCAGTCTCTATGAGACCTTTTCGGCAGGGCTTCTATCGAAATCACTATACAATAATTATTTTATTGAAAACCTAAATTGAAATAGTGAAAATCGTTATTTCTCGATGGTCAGGTTTCGCACAAATATTTGACAAACTGTTACAACTTTACTGTTACAACTAGGTATAGGAACTATCAATAGAAGTTATGAAACCCATAAGATTAAAAAATGATATAATATACGGGATATTCTATTTGAAATAACAATGTAGCTACAACTTTCTGATTCAAGCAGCAACACTGTATTGATGAATATATTTTAGACGGATAGAGCATGTTTGATTATCTACGTCCACAAATTTTCGATAGCCTTCCTTCCTTTCGATAGTCTTCCCAATTGACCGCCTTAACTTCATTTATTTCATTACAAGCTTTTATTTAGTTTCACCTGTCCCGATCTTTGTCATCAAATCTTGCAAATTAAATTTGATTCACTTCCAGTTGCCCGATTAACGTAAAATTTGGCAGATGTTCATAGTTCCCGTGACAATGCATTATGAAATTTTTGAGAAAAAAAATGGCGGCTCTAAGACGGCGGACGAGATTTGTGTTTATGGTCCGATTCGACTCAAAATTAGTATGTGGGGGTTTTCGAGGTCGGAGATTATGAATTTCCTTTCAAAATTCACAAATTCAAGATGGCGGACGAGATTTGTGTTTATGGTCCGATTCGATTCAAAATGAGTATGTGGGGGTTTTTAGGATCGGAGATTATGAATTTTCTTTCAAAATTCAAGATGGCGGCTCTAAGATGGCGAACGAGTTTTGTAATTATGGTCCGATTCTATTAAAAATTGGTATGTGGAGGTTTTCGGGGTCAAATACTATGAATTCATTCTCAAAATTCAATAATTCAAGATGGCGGCTCCACATGGTTGTGATAATGGAACATTTCTTTATGTCGGGGTTTTTGGGGTCCGAGATTATGAATTCAGTCGGAGATTATTGATTTTTTGTCAGAATTCATAAATTGAAGATGGACTATGAGTTAATCTTCAGATGGTCCCCTCATTGAAGAACTAGATAGCTCAGAAATTACAGGAAAAAGGCCTCATAATGACTATGCATTAACAAAAATTCATAGACTAAGGTGTACTTACTAAAAAGCACAAAATAAAATGATTAATAAAAAAACCTTTTTAAAGACAAGCTTCTATTCAAATGCGCTAAAGAGTTAAAACTAATAGCTTTGGATGTCCAACGTAGGTTATTCCGTGAGTTATAGATTCAAAAGCTTGTCGCGCAAAGTTTTCAGTTCGAATACAGAAGCGACAAGCTTTTGAATCTATAACTCACGGAATAACCTACGTCGCACATCCAAAGCTATTATTTTTTACTTTTTACTTTTGACTTGAAAAAGGTTTTTTTATTAATTATTTCATTTATTAATTGACAATCCTACTGTACTCGGGACGATTGCCACCGATATTTGTTTCATTTCTGACTCTGGCAGGTATTTCGAGTATAGTAGGATGCATAGCGTCCTGGTACTCGATTGAAATAAATAGTGAATTTGACGTTTTGCATCTATTTTGCTGCTGTGGAATTTCAATATCTCATAGCACGAGATCGATGAACCACTCATGTTACCTCGAGGTTACAATCTCAGGTTCCGTCGAAGGTCACAATATGTCTGTTTTTCTAGCTGTTCAAGTTGTGAAGCATGGCCGAACGAGAGCAGTTAGCGTGTTTATGAATTAGATCTCAAGTTAACAATTTTTTTGTTTCCTCAAGATACTTGCAGAGTAAAGCTTTTGAACTCAAATCGATATTAAGACTAATACACAGATATCAGGGCTCTTTCATTTAGGATGAAGTTCCTGAAGGTGGTTTTATAAAATATTCGAATTTTCTATGTTAAAGTGATTATGAATTTAGTAAGTAATACACGTTGATGCCTCGTACGCAGAATCCTAGCCATATAACTGATTCCTGCTGAGTTGGTACTTAGCTAGGGGTAGATCAGGAGAGTACAAAGGGTGGATCGAAATATCAAAGTGATTCTGTTTTCTTTCTTCGAAGCTCAAAGTAAATATCACGAGTAGCCCGTGAAGTTTTGTTTCTATATTGAAACGAGTTCATGAAGTAATAAAATTAAAGTGGACGAATTTAATTCCCACGCTACCAGAAAAATTATTTTTTAAGCTTAAGTTGTGAAAAAATAGGAAAATCGGTCTTGTGGGCGACAAAGTGAGATAAGCTGAGGTATTTCACAAAGATTTTGATAATTATATTATGGGTTATGGTTTATGTCCATTGTTGGAACTTATAAACTGATTAATTTCGGTTCAGCTGCTCGATTTATTGCATAAAATATATTGTTGAAGTTATCTTGTGTAATAAATTCAAATTGTGAAAATTGCATGAGTTAAAGTTCTAATAAAATTGTTATATTGTGGTTACATTTGGAAACTTCTATGGAAAGTACCTTTCCCTTTTCAAGCCTTCAACTATAGGATCAGACAGTGTTCAAGTTAAGATGAAGACAAGTCCCAAGGCCTGTAATTGAAGCCTACAGACCTTTGGAAATTCAAATTGAGTCAAGAAACCAGACCCCTGGACATTCCGTATCTCCATCTGTTGCTACCCCTGGTAAGTGGAGTGGAACACTATAAAATCTTGCGACCAAGGGTGAAAGTTGAGTTTCAAAATAGTTTGAAAAAGTGTCTTGGCGTCATAAAGAAAGTAACGATTTTAGGGATAATAGTTATTATTCCCGACCCTAGAAAATCGCTTTACAGATGTTCACACGAATCAAAAGCACAAAAATCTCCGTTAATTACCATTCATGAGAGTTATTAATTTTCGTTCACCCTGTATGCTCCTTTCATTTGAAGTTTATGCACTCGTATCTATTTGAGTTTTTCTCCCGCCGACAAACAGAACATCATTGTATTTTGACATTTCCGGATTTCAAGTGATATTAGGATTGAAACCCAAGTGAGTACCTGCTGTGTGTAACCTTATGGGTTCGTTATACTTCTTTCTTTTGATTTGAGTCAGATTACATAGAAATATTAGGAAGAATTCAGCGAGATTTGGATCCTTCACCAACTTTTGATCGAAAAGTTTAAAGTTTATACAAAAATAGAATTTCCATTTTTTTTATTAGAGCCATTACATGAAAATGTTAAAAGCATTCGGAGAGATTTCAACTGTTCTCCAATTTTTGATTGTAGAGTTTGTGATTTATAGAAAAATAGAAATGCTATTTATATTTTCCACTGAATACATTTTTTTTCTGACACATGACACATAATCAATCATTAAATTCCGAAATCTACCTTTTTGACTGGCCGCGCAATAGAGTTCATTTTGAATTGACGCGGCCGATACTTGATGAAAATCCATATTAAAGTAAACAAAAGACACTTCTCAAATGATTTTCACTTCATAGGATTTAGAAAACCACGACACGCATAGCTTCTTCATGTAGAGATAAAAGTATCTGTACTAATACTATATATCTAATCATTCAAGAAGAGTCATTTGTTTAGTGACCAAATAGTATGGCGAATAGATGTGGTTTCAAAACTTTTCTCTTAATGTGCATACCTATGGTGATATCTGAAAATTCAATTCGAAAGAAGCATTATGGAAACTTTCTTTTTATATACTTGTGTGGAGAAAAAATCAGCTCTCAAGTCAAACTTATCCCAGCATTCATCTCGGACACGGCAAGCAGGCAGACAAATGAAGAAATATCGAGTAGTTGAATCAACCCGAATAGAAACTATAATTCTCTCACTTGATACACGAAATGCGTGGACGTGTATCATCAATTATATGGTATGTAGGTCAACACATGAATAATGTTAAATATTTACCTACTACCTCATCACAAATCATAGTCTCAGTCGCATCATTTTCTCAACTGAATAAATATTTCAGGAAGTGATTGAATTCTCAATTGGTCCTTAGTGATAGTTCATCATTGCATCAATACATACAAAAAATATTCAGCACCTGTATCTGTATTCTCAAGAGTCACAAACATAAAAATGAAAGATGAATTCTGAGAATATATTCATTTTTCCGCAGCCGTATCGAAAATCAAATATACGTTATGATTTATTAAATCGAAAGTACCACTTCACATAAATGGTACCGGAAGTAGCTATTTTCTGGACGATTTTTTTCACTTTCGAAACGATTTCTCTACTTTCGGGACGATTTTGAGAATCCATGTAGGCGGCTTTGACAATAATCTGAACTTTGTATTTTATTATGACAGCGCTTGTCATGCAACATTGGTTTGTGTTTTTTCGCTTTTCAAATCCAAAAAATGGAAATCAGTAGTGAAAGTGAGGCCGAAATGATTTCACATGAGATTAGTGAATATGCGGCTACTTATGAATTATTGCCGGTAAAGTCAAGAGAGAGGTATGAATTGGTCTACAATTTATTTAAAAAATGGAGCAATGATAAAAATGAGCATACTATAAATCAACAAGTGATTCTTGCATATTAAATGGAAAATCTAAAATTCAAAGCCATCAAGCTTCTGGAGCAACTCCACAATTTATAATAATAATAATAATAATAAATCTTTATTTACCAAGAACACTTAAAGTAGGTTTCGTCAAATACAGTTAGTACAAACTGACACGTTCATGTATAAATGAGTATGTTTGCTTTTTCATATAATATTGCATATATACTTGTTAAGATAGAGAGTAGATTAAAGCTCTGGATATACACTCAGATGAAATAAATGGTGTGAAGTATCTTGATTAACTGCCAATCATTTGTTATCTAATCCTAGGTTGGAAATGACAGTACCCTTAGTAGCTAATTTATTGCATGAATTCTGCAAGATTATAAAAACATTTTTCTACTAAGTATTCTTTTGATGCTTTCCTGAATGCTTGATATGATTTTAAACTCTTCATAGTTTCCAGGAGTTTATTGAAAACTTCGGGACCTGCATAGTTTGGTGATTTTTTAAATTTACTGAGGTTGCATTCAGTAACATGTAGCTTTTTAGCATTTCTAGATTTATAATTATGCACGTTGCTGTTCTTAAGGAAGTTATTTTCATTTGTGTACATATAACATGATATTTTGAATGGGTAGATGCTTGTAAGGGAAAGTATTTTGTTTTTTTTCAGGACTGTTCTGCATGAATCTCTGTAGCCCATGTTGAAAATTATTCTTATTATTCGTTTTTGCATAGTGGAGACTCTAGAAACATCCGTTGATTGACCCCAGACGACTATGTTGTAACTCATTACCGAGTATGCTAAGGAGTAGTGAGCTGTTATTAGATTTTTCATATCCATTTCCTTCTTCAGGTTCGAAATCGCAAAGGTTGCTCTTGCAAGTTTGGAACATATACTGTCTATTTCCAGTGTGAAGTGTAGTTTGCTATCTATGACAGTTCCTAGAAATTTCGTGCCGCCTTTGGATTCTATACTGTTTATTTTGGGGGTTATGTCGCTGTTCATATTGGAAAAATATACGTATACCGATTTTGATTTATTTACCATGAGTGAATTTTGTTGACACCAAGATTCAAACTGTTTTGTGATTGTTTCCATTTTTAGATCTAATTCTCCTATGGTTGATGCCTCGATTATCATAGAAGTGTCATCTGTAATATAATCTGGAAGGTCGTTCACAAAAATTAAGAATAGAAGTGGCCACAATACAGAGCCTTGAGGCACACCAATATCGACACATTTTTCGGTTGACAATACCTCTTTTATAGACACACTAATTTTTCTGTTGGATATATATGATTCTATCCACTTCAGTAGGTTCCCCCTGATCCCTAGTGTTGATAGTTTGTTAAGGAGATATTGATGATTCAAGCAGTCAAAGGCTGCAGTTAGGTCAAAGAAAACACCAGCTACCTTCCTTCCTGTATCTAGATGTTTATAGATAGTCTGAGTAAATTCTGTGGTGGCTAGTTCAGTTGATTTTGCTGTTCGATATCCAAATTGAGAAGGGGATAGAATATTGTATTTTTCGAGAAAATTGTATAACCTATATGTAATAATTTTTTCAGTTAGTTTGGAAAGATGGCTGAGTAGTACTATGGGTCTATAGTTTTCGGCTGTTTGTGGATCATTTTTTGTATATACTGGGATCACTTTGCCAAGCTCACTATCATCCGGAAACTGTGCTAACTCTATAGATTTATTCAAAAGAAAGGCTATGGATTCTGATAGTGCCTTTTTGCAAAACTTCAATAGTTTGATAGAGATTTCGTCCATGCCCATTGAGTTTTTGTTTTTCAGATTGTTTATTATTTGGATTACCTCTGTGCTTGTAAAAGGTTCCAGAAAAATTGTATGTTTAATGTTTTGTTTTAGTATTGTGCATGCCAGGGATTAATAATTTTCGAAATATGTATCTAGTTTTTCATGAACAGATGTTATGCATCAGATTAATATTATGTTTTGATGTTTTCTTCCCTAGCCTGTCATTTACTATTCTCCATAGTTCTTTGCTTTTGTTCGATGCAGTACCTATTCTGTAAATGTTATCTACCTTTTCCCATTCATTCATTCTTTTATTAATGTTCTTCTTGTGTTTTTTCATAGGAATCTATCAAGACTGGATCTTCTGAATTATTCAATATGTAATAAAGAAACTTGAGATCATCAATTTCCTTTTGAATCTCTTTACTCGTATTTTTATTTTTGTTTTTGTTTTGTGAAGTGGTTTTTTGTTTTGGGCAGCTTACATCTAGAGCCCATTCGAAATGTTCCATAAATAGTCTATAGTATTCATTTATTTTGTCACAGATATAGTGAATTGTCTTTATTGAAGTAATGTTGAAAACTCAACATGTTTTGTTCTGGGAAAGTTCTGATGACTTTTTCTTTCTTTACTTCATCTATTTCGCTTGTATAGGGGAGTACAATTTTCAATATTTGTGCTTTGTGATCGCTTATGTGGGGCTCAAAAACTTCACATTCCTCCTTAACTCCCTCGTTTGTAACAACATAGTCAATTGCAGTACGAGAATTAAAACCAGTTCTTCTGTCTATTCGCGTGGGCTCATTTATGAGAGACTTCAGACTGGAGGATCCGAATATATAATTTAACTCTTTGCTGTTTTTATCTTGCGTTAGTTTGTCTATATTTAGGTCTCCCATTATTACTTGATATTTGCTCCTCTCAATAATTTTCATCAATGATGTGGAGAGATTTGGAAAAAAATTATCAGTAGATCCATCCGGAGATCTGTATATGCAAGCAACACATAAGTGTTCATCAATAGACACATCAACAATCTCGAAATCTAGTTATATGCAAAACTTTCTAACATTAATTTCTTTGCAATTTCCACTTATTTTACTATTTGCATATATTGCAACTCCACCGTGTATATGAGCTTTTCTACAGAAGGTACTTACATTTTCATATCCGTCTATACAAGTTACTTCATTTCGCACTTTATTCATCCAATGTTCACATATACACAGTATATCAGGATAATTGAGTTGTTGCCTCTAATATTGGCAGCTTCGTGGAAAGACATTCTACGTTGATGTGTAGGAATCTAGTCACTTTCGTCGCTCCCGAGTTCAGTCTTGAATGTGTACTTGTGATAGTCTTGGGTATTAAGAAGATGCATCTGTAGATATCAACTTTTCGTCGAGATGAGATAGAATGGGGTATAGAGGTGGGGTAGTTTTCGATTTATTTCGATTTTTCAGTGGTATGTCTCTATCTGTGTCATTTTTTCGGCTGTTATTTGTGATATCAATTGTTTTTTGTGACCTGTCTAGGGGATGGTCATTCCTTTTTCCCATTTTTCTTTCGCGGTTTACCTGTGCTTCTAATCCTTCACATAAACTTTCTGGTTCTGTAGAAACAATTTTTTGAGTTAGTTTCAACATGTCGCTAGCTAGGGCCAGAATAGTTTTACATATAAACCATTTTCCACTTGGTCTCAAGTTATATCTGTCTTAATAGTAGTTGCTACGCCTGAGAATATTATTGCACTCACATAGTGCAATGTTTTCTTGGTTTTGTTGGTTAAAAATAATATAGATATAACCCGCTAACCCAAAGTTATTGCTTTCCTTGAAAAAAACTCCATTGGCTGGTAACCAAAAGAATCAAAAGTATTGAATGAAGAAGAAATAGATCACTTATCATCAGAAGCTGGAGATGATATCTACCTAATGACAAAGGTTATATAATCAAATCTAATTTCTCTTCTTCCCCATGATTTATTTTATTTTATTTTAGGTTGCATTAATAATCGGTTTGGCAGGTGTTTGTCGTCGTGAAGAGCTATGTGAAATGAATTTGGATGATATAGAAGATGAGACAACCATATTAGTGATTAGAATTCCTAATTCTGAAACGAATATGGAAAGAACCTCTGCCGTCATTGAAGAAATAATATTTCTTTATACAGAAAATATTTGTCATTACGTCAAGCAAACACACCACATCGTAGGTTATTTGTTTATTATAAAAACGGAAAATGTACTATAAAACCTATCGGTATTCACACTTTTGGAAAAATCGCCTGCACAATTGCTGAATTTCTTAAATAACCGAATCCCAAAGAATACACCGGGCACTGTTTACGCAGGAGCCCAGCCACTTTACTCGGTGGAAGTGGTGGTAGTATAACCAACTTGAAGAGACACGGAGGATGGAAATCAACCAATGTAGCAGAGGGATACGTAGAAAATTATTTAAGAAACAAAATTCACATAGCTTTACAGATCAAAAAGGGCCGTAACGAAATTAATATCTCGAAAACTAGTACAATTACTGATGCGTCTAATTCTCATTTCAACACTGACACTTCTGTTAATATCCCTAATAATATTAATATAAGTAATTGTCATAATTCTGTAATTGATATTCATAAGTAATGTAACCTAACAGTGATTGTTATATGTAATTGTCTATATAGAGTTATACGTTATTATCCATCGATATCCTTTTCAAGACACAAAACGGCTACAGAAAAAAATACGTGATTTTACGGGACTCGCAGGATTCCTGTACTCGCCTACGGCTCGTCCTGGAAAGTTCCTACTCATCCCGTGAAATATCACTTTCGGAACTTGGTACGTAGATTACTATTCTGTAGGAACTTGACTCTTAATTTGGTGAAATATTGGGAATATTTCTGTGGAAAGTGCAAGAGTGATTCGCGCGGTGAAGGTTTCGTATAATCAACTTTTCATATGTGGGACTACAAAAAAGAATAGTATTTATTGTTCATAAAGTGGTAGCATTTGAAATGTCCATTCGAAATAATCCTTCTAAACAGTGTGTAAGCTAAACATTGGGCATGACGCACCAATGACGTATTTCGTGGGAGGTGTGAATTAATGTCATCGATGGTCCATGTAATTAGATTTAACGCTCAGAATTATCAATATAGTTTTCCTATAAATTTCGGGTAAGGAAAATGTGGTTTCGATACATTTTATCTTTATGTTCATAACTCCATGAAACAGTAGTTTTCGAATCCTTGTAACCCTTCCAAATAACACCCCATCTGACAGAGATGAGAATCGTGTAAAAACTTTCACTTTTGAAACTTATCAAATTGTTCTTATCGAAAGGAAATTTGCAGCTGGGTTAGCTTGCATTAACAAATTCCAACTTTCCACAGAAAACAGTTTATGGGTGAAATGATTCAAATAATCAGCCCGGGTTTTGTTTTTGTGTTATAACGTAAGACACTCTAAAGAAATATTGGAATAGGCCATTTCAAAATTAATGACTTTCACAGCCACCATGTTCATACTGTTACTACACTCATCCTCTTCTTTTCATACCAAATTAAATTCTCACAGATAAAAAAAATTGTTTCTACTTTTTGCCCGTTCCAAGAAACTATTCCATGGAGTTTCCGGTTTCATTGCATAACATATCAGAATAAATAATATTCCGAGTGGTTCTCAGAAATCGATGCATCCTCTATCTGAAATAATTGGTGACAATTTTTCATGACATTTTTTGTGAAAATCAACGAAACGTTAGATTCCCTTCATCTCTGAAAAAATATCTGTGCATCAAAAAAAGTGAACTGGAAATAATCCAATATATGTCCAAACTATAGCAAATTAACTTGCCGTTACATACAGTGCTTCTCAAATTCCCCCCCCCCCCACTCTCATTTTTGGAACGATTATACAGAAACAAGTGAAATTTAGGAACTGAATATTAAAGGTTGTAAACTTCCCTACTAGTGATGAAAGATGACTAAATCGTCAAAGATGACGTCACAAGGCCATTGTGACCAATAATTTTAAACGGAACCCTACGGCAAGCGACACCTCTTTTAAAAGGTATCGAAAAAACCTATTCAATGATACTGATTTTGTTTGTGTTTATGGCAGTTTTGGCAACGCGCTTCTAAGAAACGCAAAGCTGTGATGAATTGAATCAGTTAATACTGAAATTCCAAATTCAAGCTCCGCCTCTGGATAGTTGTCAAATAAGCTGACGTTTTTGTTAGTCTCCCTAATTCGACGTTCTTGTAATTGTCCAAGTTTTTGCACATTTAATAATTTGTGTATTGTTGATCGAACGTTTAACTGTTTAAGCAGCTTTTGGTACTTTAAATATTTTTGTACATTTTAATAATTTGTTAAACTGTTGTGAGCCGAACGTTTGAGTGCTTCAAGAAGCGAAGTGGTACGTGCTTTAGGTGAAAAAGTAGCAGCGATCCTAATTCTTGGTGAAACTGGACAAAATATTCATGCAGCAGAACGCATTTTTAATGAGAGGTTTCCCGATCGCCCCGTTTTGGGGACTCATTTAAGGAAGCTTCTTCGTAAGTTTGAAACAACGGGTAGTATTAATGATGCGAAACGATCTGGCAGACCACAAATTTCTGATGAGAAAAAAATTGATATACTGGCAGAAGTAATAGTTAACCTCCTTCTTCAACAACTCACGTTGCATCTACCTGTGAAGTTAGTTGAAGTACAGTACACAGGGTGTTGAAAAAAAACAAATTTCATCCATAAAAATTGAAAATGGTTCATCAACTCTCAGACGACGACTCAGACCGAAGACTATCATTTTGTGAAAATATGGAAACTTAAATTAACCAACAGCCAGACTATGTCAGAACAATTTGTTTTAGTGACGAAAGTACTCTCTATCTAAATGGAAATGTAAATACACAGAATGTGAGGTATTGGAGTGACGCAAATCCTCACCTGATTTGTGAATCACATACCTAATTTCCGCAGAATGTGAATGTTCAGGCAGGTATCCTGGGAAACCACATCGTTGGGCTGTTTTTTTTAAATACTAATTTAACTGGTGAGGTTTATCTGGAGCTGTTGCAAAACGCAATAGAACCGTTAATCCTTGAAATTTTGGAAGATAATCTAGATGAATTCGGCAATTTGGAAATAACATTTCAACAGGATGGTGCTCCTCCACACTATTACGGTGCAGTAAGACGGTATTTGGATGAGGAGTATCGTGGTAGATGGATTGGACGACGAGGTTCAACGGAATGGCCAGCTCGATCACCGGACCTCACACATTTGGATTTTTTTCTGTGGGGGTACCTTGAATCGAAGGTTTACGCCACTGAACCTGACAATATTGACGTTTTAAAACAACGTATTGTTGCAGAATGTGAGGCTGTTTCCGCAGACACATTTGCAAAAGTACGAGAAGAGTTCAAAAATAGGATATTTCACTGTCAGAAAGTAAATAAAGGTCACTTTGAGCAATTTCTTTGAGTAGATACTTACTCTTAAATCTGTAATTAATAACATACTGAATGGAATTTAAATTTTAATGTTTACTAATGGGCCATTAAAACTGCCATAAACACAAACAAAATTAGTATCATTGAATAGGTTTTTTCGATACCTTTTAAAAGAGGTGTCGCTTGCCGTATGGTTCCATTTAAAATTATTGGTCACAATGGCCGTGTGACGTCATCTTTGACGATTTCGTCATCTATCATCACTAGTAGGGAAGTTTACAACCTTTAATATTCAGTTTCCAAATTTTACTTGTTTATGTATATTCGTTCCAAAAATAAGAGGGGGGAGGGGACTTTTGAGAAGCACTGTATAATATGTAAAAAAATTAAAAATACTCAATATTTCAGGAACGTCGTTTTCTTGGAAGATTGGATGAATTTAATGCTATATAGCTGCATTTCTCTTCTAGGCATCCAGTATGTTAATAAAAATATCTATTGTTTTTTCATGTTTGCCGTTTCTGAAATTCACTCCATTGGATTTTTCTTCAATCACTCAATGAATCATTACTGTCGTAAAACAGAAATATGTTTTTCCTTTCTGATTCCAATTTGAAATCCTTGTGTATTATTACAACAAATATATTTTTTGTCGAACATTAAAGTCTGATTTAATAGACATCTTATATTCTATTCAAACCCGTACAAAACGCGAGATTTCTGCTGGAAATGAATTTCTGAGTTCAAAGCAGAATAATTTGTAATAGTTCATTTTATTCGATGAATTTTCTGCCGAAAAAGCAAAATTTTGTTACATTGAACTCAAATCTTCTGAGTGACTGACCCAACAAGGTACAATTTTTTTTATAGGAAATATTTAGGTATGTCTATTTCAAACATTTTTCGAATAATTTTCCATATTTTCCATTTGTGTTTCGATCGACATATCAGGTTAGTTTTTGTTAGAAGTTCTTCTTAAATAAATATCGGAATTCTGAAGGGGTGAGAGGGACATGCACTGAAGATGACATTCTAGGTCGAAAGGACCCTGCAAAAATCAAACAATTCGCTTGAAATACATGAAAATATCTCATTAGGGAAGTAGCTGTTTCCTGATGGATATTTGACTCAACATACACCTGTTGTAAAAGTAGTAGCAGTCTTGTGGAATATGACATTTTTCTTGGTATATGAAATAAAAACAAGAAAAGCATCGTGATTTTCAAAACGTAACAGTTACACCTGATAAATTATCCCTTGTAGATTCAGAGGTAGAAACAGCAAAATAAGCACAAATATCTGAAGAGTATTTAGATATTTGCTTAGATTGATCATACCGTATATCTATGTTGATGTTTTCAGCTTAGGAGAGGGTAATTAGGATATTGAAAGAAGGAGTTTACCCAAAGTTGAGTTTGAAAATTATATGGCATTACTACATTCTATGATCTTTATATATGAATGTGAATAATGTTTCTTCCGGAATATAAATGTATTTGAATCAAATATATTTCATAAATACAACTCCAAAAATGTACGCGTGAACTACCCGATTACATAGACTGAAAAAATCCATGTTATATTTTTTTGAAATTATTTGATTCTTTACCCGAGGATATCGAATGTATTACCAGCCAAAAGTCTTCTGAGCAAAAAAATGAGCTGTGTTAATAAATTCATCATACACGATTGTTTAATGACACCCATTGTTTTTTTGTGCTGACAGGAAGTAGATAAATAGATTGATAGATTTATTGGACCAAGTTGAAAATATGTTTTTGGCAAGTCATTCAATTCATTCAAATACTAAAATAAAGGTAATATGATATAGTTAAAAAAAATAAAAATTAAAATAAAATACCAAAAGTAGAATAAAAAACATATACGAAATAACATTATCGAAATAATTCAAAAAAATTACAGATGGTCGCTAGGAGACCTTATTGAGACATACAGGCGTACTCAGGTATTCGAGATGGAATAAAAACAATGACTGAGAATATGTCTTTTGAGTTTAAATTTTAGGCAATTCGAATTCAGAATCCTGTACTCTTGAGGCGAATATTGTAAAGTCTGGCATCCAGAGAATCCATAAGTGATTCATTCAGCCTGAGACGAGACGGTCTCAGATGGTTTGCTCCACGAGTTCGGTATTCATGACAGTCGGAGTTTATGTCCTTGTGTATCTCCAACACTGTGTCATATTGTATGGAGTTACCATTTCTCCGTTCTGTAAACAACCAAGAACCCTAGGAATAACTTAAAGCATATCTCCGTTATTTGAAGTCGTAGAACTATAATTCATTTCAGGTTTGAATCCGCGTATTTGTACCGTCATAAACACTACGCGACGCCGGGTATATAAAAGGTACGCCACGTCTCTGTTCGCGGCGTATCGATTGATTAGCCTTCGCATATCCTGCAAAGGGTGTTATAGTTCATCTATTATCCACAGTTATGTGAGGAGTAATCGATATTCAATATAAACGCACGGCACTCATGCCAAATTAAGAAACAAAAAATAATGTTTACTACCCGTATAAAATCTTCTATATATCGGAGAAAGCGTCTGTCTACGTGGACTTAATGGACGTACGTCAAAATATGTGTAAACAGCACCAATAAAAACGGCGAATCGTATTGTTAAACGCACCGTATTGGCTGAGTAGTGTATCGAGGCTGCGAAGCTATGAATCATCTGTTCTATGTTTGAAAACCATGGGGTGAGATACTTTGCGATATCAGTAGAGTACTGCGTTTGGACCGTTGCAAAACAATTGGCAAAGCTATGCAAGATTGTATACAAAGACCGTAGTAATAAAATAACTAGTAATAGTTGAAGTAAGGTGGGTAAGTAAGTATTTTGGAAGTAATCAAACAACAAGTAGGTAGTAATTGGTAGATTTTACCCACAAAAAATTGAAAGATAAAAACTTTCTAACAAAAAATTAAACCGACGAAATACGGAACTGAAAAGTAAAAAATAAAAACTTCTTAACAAAAAATTGAACCGACGAAAAAATCAACTGAAAAGTTAAAAATAAAATAAACCTTCTTAGTCCAAATGATAATTGAGCTCCTAAACTAATGTAAGTAACTGATTTTGAGTCGGCGCCAAACAAACAATTATCGAAGATCAGTATCTATGAAAGAAGTAATCAAAACGCAGCCGTGCATCTCGCTGCCATCATTTTACGCTTCACCTAATTCAATTGCTAGTTTGTTTGGCGCCGACTCAAAACATTTAGACTGAGGTTTATTTCATTTTTTGCTTTTCAGTTGATTTTTTCGTCGGTTTAATTTTTTGTTAAAAAGTTTTCATTTTTTACTTTTCAGTTCCGTATTTCGTCGGTTTGATTTTTTGTTAAAAAGTTTTAATTTTTCAATTTTTTGTGGCTAAAATCTACCAATTACTACCTACTTGTTTTTTGATTACTTCCAAAATACTTACTTACCCACCTTACTTCAACTATTACCAGTTAAATAATATGATTATCTACTTTTACTATTTGTTGTAATATAAATTATTTTCGTTGTTTTGGTTAGTTTATTCCATCACTTTGTATATCATTCAATCCTCTCATAAAATATACTGATTTTGACGGAACAAGAATAATGTCAGTAGCGATCTGTCATTGTCAACTACGTATGTGTGTGCTAATGTTCACTAGTGAAAAATCAATTAACCCCTATTTTTCTACCCGTAAGGGTGGCTAATTCCTTTCGAAATCCAAATATAAGGTATTCCCTATCTATTGAAAAAAAAATCCAAATCGAAGAACCCAGTACAAAGTTATGCCTGATAGAATCGGTTAACGGACCAGAATTCAGAGGGTTAGTGATCAATATCCTTCATTTCGCTACCCTAAGGGGTGGATTTCATTCTTTAAATTCAAATGTCGTATTACACCCTATTCACTGAGAAAAGAATTATCGGAATCGGACGCCTCAGTAAAAAGTTATGCGTGATCATACATAAAAAAAAATGATGGGAAAACAAAAAATATACGGGTCGAATAGAGAACCTCCTCCTTTTTGGTTTCGTCGATTAATGAGGTATCTCCGCTCATAGCAGATCGAACTAAATGGTCGCTAAGGGTTCTGAAGGAGTTTTCATATTTTGCAATTGATATTTGAAATACTATAACAATCATCGCTGGACGATTCAGTACCACAACGACGGACCGAGGAAGCAGATCGCCAGCTGGGAGCACCCATCGGCATCTGCGTCATCCGAACTACGTTACGATCAACGGTCAGGTGAAAACAAAATATCCGCAAACAGCGACAATGCGCCGGCACGTAAGAGCTGTTCAACCCGCTATCTACCACCGAGCCAGAATATGAGTCCACAGAGAGTAGAACCGCTCCGTTCAGCAGAGCGGCGGTATGCCAAATATTTGGAAGATGGAGATAATCCGTTGTTCCCGAACCGACTAGCAAACCACCTCGCCACTTGCAGCTTTCCGAAGCCTGACGTAACGAACTACTAGAGGAGCAGACCGGAAAAGTCTAGTTGTTTGAAAATATTGTAAATCCGTAGAGTACCGGTTCGCGCATGAGCAAGATAGTAGTGTCCAGTCCGTGAGAGATATTTGGTTTTGTCCTAATAATCCTGTCTAAAGCTTTTATTACGGATTGTTTTCCGTTTGTAGTAGTTGGGACTGGCGTCAACCGTGATGCCTGTTGTGTGTTATGCATAGAATAAAGATGATTGGGTTTATATCGAGGTGATTGATTTAATTTAATTAGGTAATTAACTTTGAGTAGAACTGTCTATTACATAGCCGACACCCAGGTCCTGAGCCCAGATGAGGGCAAATGAAATCTGCGCTTCTGGCCCCGTTGAGTTCGTCATTACCGTAGTGACCCGTGGAGTGTTTATTCCTTTACTGATTTCTTTACTGAGTGCCCAAGGCAACCGTGAAACCCTAGTTTAGCGCCAAGATTTGACTGAAGAGGGATACAATATATAAATAAAGAAGGAGCAGGCATGATGGAGAAATATTAGTGAAATTGGTTGACAGTGATCCCTGTAGCCTGCACCAGCGATGATTCTCACGGCTCTTGTCAGCAGTTTGTCGGAGGCACGCATGCCTTTCTACCTCATTAAAATTCTGGAATCCCACCTAACTGGGCGGACTTTCAGAGTTAATGTAAACGGAACTAGCTCGCCGGAGCATGCAATCGGTGCGGGGGTCCCACAGGGGTCTTCGCTGTCACCGATCTTGTATTCGTTGTATACACATGACTTTCCGACCTTCGCTCGAACGAGTACGGCTATGTTCGCGGATGACACCGCGATCTATGCCCACTCGTTTCATAGCGAAGTGGCTGCTAGGCAGCTCCAGATTCATCTGGATCGGTTGGTCATACCGTATATGAGGAACAACAAGGTCAAGTTGAATCCCAATAAGACGGAGGTCATTGATTTCACAAGGAAACGAACTAACGTGAAGATCCTTGGGAAATTAAGGATTGAAAACAACAGAGTGATTGAGAAGCCCTCAGTGAGATACCTGGGAATGCAATTGGACACGCCTATGAATTTGCAAAAACACATAGCGCTGGCGTTGCAGAGAGGGGCAGCCGCAATTAAGCGAACTTACCCCCTCATTGCACGCTACTCCAGCCTATCGCTTGACAACAAGATAAGAATTTATAAACAAATTATGAGACCGGCGATAACATACGCCTGTCCAATTTACTGCAGTCTGTCAAAAACTCAAATACTGAGACTTGAGAGGCTGCAGAATAAAGCACTGCGTATAGCTACAAACAGTAGCAGATACACCCGGCTGGATGACCTACGCGAGCTAGCGAAAGTAGGAAAACTATCCGACTACATAATCAGACTCCCGGATAAATTTTATAGGCATCACATCCCTGGAAGTCCGCTCACAGCGGAAATAACTAACGTCAGGGCAAATCAACGAAGGAAACATGGGGTGATTTTTGAGGCCCTAGAGCTATACAACGAAGTTGCAGACTAACGCAAACGATTAGAATATAAACGCAAGTAATACACCGGAAGAACTCGCAAAAAATTAATTTTCAAAAATCATAGATAGCAAGGCATAACCGCAAATTTCTAAACTGGGTTTTTTTCTCTCAAATTTTTTCCCAGACACAGTAGAGCTGAGAATTCATAAGAAATAGCATCAACTGAGAAATGTCGTAAAAAAAAGCGAATGAGTAAATAGGCGCACAAGCACACAGCAGGAGGCGCCTGCAACCAGGCAAGTATAGGAAAAAAACACTAACTAGTATGTCGTAAGAGCTCGCCTGCTAACACCAACAGGGGCTGTCACTTCGCCCCCGTGGGAGGGCAAGCGATCAGTCAGAAACGTCCCCAAACTATGAGCTGTCTTCCCCTTCCTCCTCACCCATCCCCCTACCCTGGAAGAGGATGCTGTATATAGAACAAATTGTACATAGTAGTTAAGTTTTTATTGTAAATGACATTAAGGAAAAATATTTATTTTTGGATTTTGGATTTGGTTCGCGCATGAGCAAGATAGTAGTGTCCAGTCCGTGAGAGATATTTGGTTTTGTCCTAATAATCCTGTCTAAAGCTTTTATTACGGATTGTTTTCCGTTTGTAGTAGTTGGGACTGGCGTCAACCGTGATGTCTGTTGTGTGTTATGCATAGAATAAAGATGATTGGGTTTATATCGAGGTGGTTGATTTCATTCAATTAGGCAATTAACTTTGAGTAGAACTGTCTATTACATAGCCGACACCCAGGTCCTGAGCCCAGATGAGGGCAAATGGAATCTGCGCTTCTGGCCCCGTTGAGTTCGTCATTATCGTAGTGACCCGTGGAGTGTTTATTCTTTTACCGATTTCTTTACTGAGTGTCCAAGGCAACCGTGAAACCCTAGTTTAGCGCCAAGATTTGACTAAAGAGGGATACAATATATAAATAGAAAAGGAACAGGCATGATGGAGAAATATTAGAGAAATTGGTTGACAGTGATCCCTGTAGCCTGCACTAGCGATAATTCTCACGGCTCTTGTCAGCATTTTGAAAACCCTGATGGCGTGACAAGAAATACCCCAACAAGTTTGCTGTAGTTTATATAAGTATGAAAGAATTGGAAATATCATGTTCGAACTGTGTTAAAACATAGCTGTGACGGTGAAAAATATATCGAACTTGATAATTTATAACATAGCTGATCTATGATCTATGACCAAGACAGTCTGTCATCAAAAACCATGCCAAAAAGTTCACACTTTTGCCATTACCGGCATTTTTGTGAGAAAAAACGAGTTCTTGTTTTTTCTTGTTGTTCAGTTTTTGTCGTTTCTGATTCAATGAGAGATATCGCTATATTAATGTGAAGACTTTCTGCACCCGAATCAGTATTCAACAAAGTTGTGTTATCAGCACATTTGATAGGGTGCATGAAATGAAATAAATCACCCGCGATAATAATTATTGATAAGAGCCCCAGAACGTGACTCATTCATGAAAACTGCTTGTAGAAACAGATGTAGTGGTACTCGTCTTACGCCATAATGGAATAATTTTTCAAGGAGGGCAGCATGAGAGACATAGTCAAAGGCTGTCGATAAATCACATGAAGTAATACCAACATACATGCTGAAAAGGGAAACATTCTCAATTGAATATTGATAGAAAGATTCTTCTGTGAATTGAAAAATCCACGATTAAAATGAAGTTATTTTTTGTGAATGTCTAACAGAAAACAACTACTTCCCCGGCTAAAGCCACGCTGGACATTGAACTACATCTGATAGATATTCTGAAAAGGCCCTAACTCAAAAGAAAAATCTGAAATTGAAAATTTGCATTTCCATTCAGATAGTTATTTGATTTTCTATTCCAGTCTTAATTAAGAACTCATAAAGATGAATGAGGCAAAGAAGAATGTTTTCCAAAAGAGAGTACTCACCAGAAATCATTCGTAACATTGACGCAGGAGAGACATCGCATTCACTAGGTCTTCAATACATTTTTGTCGACGAAAATCTATTTCACGCTTCCACGATCATCAGGAAGACCGGAAGAAATGGGAAACACATTTTCAAGAAGCAATCTCACTTTGCAAAGATGGAAAAAGTTAGAATCATTTCTTTTGGAGAGACACTTTGAAATTAGTGTTTTCTGACATTAAAACCTGTCATGGGGTATGATAGATTGATTTGTTGAAAATATAAACAGGATGTTCATAAAATCAGATGTGGAATCATCTGCGACTGAAAGATAAACTTTAGTCACTATCTTCCATCGTCAAGATAACCTCTTGTGGGGTATTCATGTTGAAAAGGGAAACATTCTCAATTGAATATTGATAGAAAGATTTTTCTGTGAATTGAAAAATCCACGATTAAAATGAAGTTATTTTTTGTGAATGGCTAACAGAAAACGATGGAAGATAGTGACTAAAGTTTATCTTTCAGTCGCAGATGATTCCACATCTGATTTTATGAACATCCTGTTTATATTTTCAACAAATCAACATACATGCCTTCTTAAAGACCCTCGACTATATTGGAAACAATTTTCAAAACAGCCTGGGTTGTACTGCATTTACTCCTGAATCAAAACTCATTACAATTGAGAATCTGATTAGATTCAGAGTATTTCATGAGTTTCAATTTCATTATGATTTCGAAAACTTTGGAAAATATCTGAATGATAGATATTGGTCGATAGTTTGCGATCTGTGCCATATCCCCATTTTTAAATATGGGTAATACTTCCGCTACATTCAAGATATCAGGTAATTCTTCCTTTGAAATACATACATTTCGAATTCTTCAATTTGCGTACCGCATCAACTACTTCAAAATGTTACCCGCTCCAAATAGAAAGGGTCTAGTTAATTCTTTCAAACAGTTTTCTGGATCACAGTTAGTCTGAATTCATATATATATATATATATATATATATATATATATATATATATATATATATATATATATATATATACCTTTGAGCGTTTGAAACGAATTCATTTTATACAGTAATTATTAGATTCAATTTATTAATCTAAATTGAATTCAGAAAACGAAGAATTGATCTATGAAATCGTTTTAAAACCAATCCGGACTATGGTATCCAGCTCTGGGGCTTCGTCAGTCAATCCCAAGGATCATACTTGATAATAATATTCTTTATTGTTACATGGAATGAAGAACTTGATGCTATTACAAAAATATAAATGATGATACTCGATGAGCGTATTCATGATACTCGATAAGCGTATTCATGATAATCGATAAGCGTATGCTGTGATTCGTTCCAATCTCTAGAATAGAAAGGGATCTGCAAATAAAGGAAAACGTTACAGTTGAAAATACAAAGTAAGAACTACTGCCCACCCTAAAGTACTCACAGGTAATGTGTGCCGACTGGAACGTTTTAAACCAACATATTTAGTAACTATATTCAGTTAAACTTTCCAGTCCATTACCAATTGAATACACTATATAATGTAAAATATATGCAACTCTAGTGAAGGGGTTTTCTCTACAGGTCCCTCTCAATTTTAGCGAAAGTCTTACTTATTTTTTGCAAAAGAACAGATTATAAGTATTTGGAGTGAATAAAGACTCATTATTTCAGGCTTCTCTTTATCATTGAATGAGTTTTTTTTTCTTCAATGATTACAACAACGAATAATTAGTTGAGATCTGTAATTTAAACTTTCCAATGATCCAAACCGTCTCCATTGGGATAAACTTTCTTATCTCATATTGGTGAGGGTATTTTAAAGATTAGTTCCTGCATATTTCATCCCACATCCAGAAAATACAGTCAGTAGTTGATGTGAATTGTACGATGTAATAAAACAAAATCGTGGTCTGCATGGGAAATTTCGTGCCTTTAATCCAATATTTATAGTCGAAAGGAAGAGTGTAACCCGTTTTGTACTTCGAACATTTTTATATAGAGGGATGCAAAAAAATTTCATAAGTTAGTTTCATGATTTTGGTTTTATAACCATAGCTAATGTATATAACAGATACCTTTCTAGAATCTGCTAATTCAAATTTGTTGCAACGATTTCACGAATAACACTAATATTCTATTCGTGGAAAAGGTCATCGTTGAACACACAATCCTTCATCGTTCACCAAATAGTAGGCTTTTTCATTCTGACAGCTCTTTCCTAGATAACCGCAAAACTAAATTTGTTTGGTATTAAAATAATAACGTACTAATAATTATCATAATATTAATGATTTATTCACTATGAAATAACAAAACCCGAATTGTACTATAATTGAAAAGGGAAACATTCTCAATTGAATATTGATAGAAAGATTTTTCTGTGAATTGAGAATGTTTCCCTTTTCAACATGAATACCCCACAAGAGGTTATCTTGACGATGGAAGATAGTGACTAAAGTTTATCTTTCAGTCGCAGATGATTCCACATCTGATTTTATGAACATCCTGTTTATATTTTCAACAAATCAATTGTACTATAATTGTTATTCATGTAGCGATTACATAGTATGGAACTATATTGGACGAGTCGCATTTTATAATAAATAACACTAATATTCTATTCGTGGAAAAGGTCATCGTTGAACAAAGAATCCCATGATCTACCAAAAAGTAGGCTTCTTCATTTTGACCGCTCTCTCCTAGATAACTGCAAAATTAAATTTGTTTGGTAATCAAATAATAATGTTTGCGTGTGCGTGTGCGTGTGTGTGTGCGTATGTGTGTGCGTGTGCGTGTAAATCCCAGACGTAACGCACATTGGGACACACGCGACGCAGCCCATGCAACACAGCGCAGTACATGCAGCACATGGCAAATTGGCACTGAGCGCATATTGCGTTTCAGAGTTGTGAGAGAACGTTGTGTGTTTCTCATAATGCTAGAGCTAGATTTAAGTTCCGAATCAGACTCCGATGAAGCATTTGAAAATGAAGTTTACTTTTACTGTTTAACAAAAAGAAAAAAGGCATATCACAGAAGTAACTATCTTGAAAGAAGAAAAATGCATGGTGAATTTCGCTTACTGAATGACTTGTCAGAGTCTCAATTTATGAATTATCTGGGATTGAATAGAGAGCAGTTTGATGAGGTTCACGACCTAATACAAAGTTCCATTTATTCGGAAGGTTGCAACGCCCAACAACCAATAGGAACCAAAGAGAAACTAGCGATCTTTTTAAGGTACGTAATCTTTGAAACATTGTAGGTATACAATAAATCAAGCCGAAAAGTTTTGCAGAAAGTTTCTGACGTTTCCGGTAGCACTTCCTTGGAGATTTCGGTCTTCAGGTGAGGTCATAGGCATTGATACCGTTGACCACTGTGAGTTGGTGTCAGTTGCAAATTGGACGTTAGATACTGATGATATCTGGTCTGAATTATCTGAATTAGAAAAAATAGATCTCGATGTTCATGGCCGCTGATATCCATGTTGTTCTTCTGGTCGTACGGGAAGTATGCATGTGTTGAGGGTATGATGGTTGTACGTAAGTCTGTTGAGATGTATGAAGATTTATCTGTAAACTTTGAGCTTCTACCTGTGATACAGTGTTGAAAACAGCTGTTCTTGCGAAATGTTGATACATTGAAGACATTTTCTTTGTGATTTGATACATGGACAGGAAGAAATGGTGAGGTTCATCTTTGGGCTCTGCTGCTTTTGCTCGTTCCACTGTTCTTTCTTGGGCTCGTTTCTCGCGCTGTTCCATTGATTCCTGTAGCATGGTACATATGTTGTCTTCTTTCAATCGTTTATTTGTTGTTTTGGTTATTTGTTGGCTAAAGCTGTTATGGTAGTGTTATTTTGTAGGCTCAGAAACGGTTAACTCCGTTTCTGCATTGTCAACGACTGAACCTTCTTCTCTTTCAGAACCGTGACTATCGTTCAATTCATTGCCTAAGGCGTTTTGTGATTCTATATCAGTATCATCAACCTCTGTGCCCGGACACTCCACGTCCTCAATATCGGTGTTGTTATGTGTCTCTTCAGAACTTTGTGTGCCGTCAATGTCCAAATTACTTTCACGCGCTCTATTTACCATAAAGGGCACCAGAAAATCCATTCGCTTTCGATATTTCCTCTGTCTAATAGAAATTGCTGCAGCTCCACTCTTGAAACAATTTTTTTGTCGACGTCAGGCTTCGCGGTGGTTATTGCGTAATTTTAGCCAAATACTCTTTGCTGCATTACCTGCAACAAAATTACCGTTGCAATAATTGTAATTTTTATATTGCAGGTATTTAGCTTCAGGAAATAGCTATAAAAGTATTGGCTACAGTTATAGAGTAGGAGACAAAACCGTTTCTAAAATTGTCAGTGAAGTATCAACTGCTGTTCGGAACAAATTCCAACCTTCATATTCACCATCACCAACGACCGAGATGTGGGAAACCATCGCATCGGACTTCAATAATCGATGGCAATTCCCACTATGTGTCGGTGCCATTGACGGCAAACACATTGTCATACAAAAACCGAAAAAAAGTGGATCAAATTATTTCAATCATAAACATACCTTTTTGGTTGTGCTACTGGCAACTGTTGACGCAAATTATTAATTTACAACTATTGATATTGGATCCATGGGACGCTTCAGTGATGGAAATATCTTTGCAAGTAGCGCACGGCAGAAAATAATATCTAATAGCTTACATCTACCGAAATCCACATTGTTGCCCTCCTGTGACATTTACATGCCATATGTATTTGTGGCCGACGAGGCATTTCCTTTGGCAAAACATATAATGAGACCATATCCAAGGCAAAAAGTCATTGGTAATGAAGACAATAAAATCTTCAATTACAGACTATCTCGTGCACGTCAGACTGTTGAATGTGCCTTTGGCATTCTAGCTTCAAGGTTTCGCGTTTTCCATAAGGCCTTCGAATCGAAGGTTGACACCGTCGTTCGTGTTGGAAAAGCAGCTTGCGTGTTACATAATTATTCAACTAAAAACTGGAATCCACATAGCCACGAGGAACCCAATGATGATATACCAACAAATCAGCTGATGCCAATGAGACGGGTGAAGACCAACAGTACACAAGAGACCTTTGAGATTAGAAGAAGATTTACAACTTACTTTACTACAGTCGGAGTAGTATCTTGGCAAGGAGAAAGCATTGCTAGAGGAAAGTTTTTAAGTATTTACTATTGGCTGTTTGAGTACTAGAATATTATTGCAACGACGGAGCTTCTCATCCAACGAATATTATGTTGTTCGATATTTTCATAATTTAACAGCAAAAACCGATATAACAATAACTCATGAGTATATCTGTTGTGCTATAAAGACCACATATTTAATCATGAAAAAAATAGTGCATTTAAAATAAAAAAAAAATTAACTCAACTTTGTCTCCTGTTACACACGGACATATTCTGTTTCCTTTCTAAATATACCTATTATTTTTTTTACAAGTGTCAAAGAGGCCACATTTCTGTGGTTGTGTTTTCAAACACTTGCAAACAAAATACTGTATGAAACTCGTGGGTAAACTGTTTTTTTACTCGTAGGAATTGTCAACATTTCCCACTCACAAAGTATCACTTTACTCTTTTGAGACATGTACTTACCATTTGTTAATTGCAGTTCACGAGCAATATTACTCCATATTTCATCTTTCAGTTTCGATTTTATATAGCCTGGATCCCTTGTATCAAACAAGATTTTATGGTTCCTTACGGCTTCAATCAGTTCTTCCTCCATATTTCTTGAACGCACGCACACGAAATTCTGTCTCGACTACTACGCGGCACACGCTTGTTTCGGCACATTCATGTGTTGCCCTGCGCTGTGTCTCAATATGCGGATGTATATGTACACCCGTACAATAGAAAACCGTGCGCTGCGCTGTGTTGCATGGGCTGCGTCACGTGTGTATGCGCCGTATGCGCCTGGCCTAAATCCCACACGTAAAATATATTAATACAATTCTCCAGCGGGATGATCGTTTTTTTTTTCTCGAATTATTTCAAAGACGAATTACTTCACTGTTAATACGAGCTGAGATCAGGTTTTCTATCCATGGAAAGATATACAAATGTGTAACTGTCAAATGTCCCACGATCGGCTCAGAAATATCACTCAAAGCTTCATGGGGGCAAAATATACTAACTTTGAGATCTTGCACCTACCCTTCATCTAGGCTTAATCTTTTATGTATCCACACTCCCGTTCCACCTCTAGCCACAACTGGAGGTAGTCATATTATGATAATTTAATAATACAAAATCTGCTAGGATATGGCATACGAGACATCAACGTTCATTACTTATAGTCATTAATTGAATCTTTTACAACACCACCTCCATGAACTGGAAAAACTGTATGCCCTAATATCCGTATATCTGGCCGCTGATGTTTTCAAATGAAAATTGTGCTTGCAAGTGTCTTGAGAAAAAATTACAACAAAGAAAATGGTTTTATCGTGACAATTGTTCTCACTCGGGCGCACCACAAAACCACAGCAACTGAAAACAAACTAATTGACGTACTGATAATATGAAAAGAGAACATCCTACGTCAACCCGTAGCTCAACACAGGGCAATGATAGACAACACAATTCATCAACTCTTGTCAACGGGTCTCAACACACGAAAATCGAGAGTTCTATGCAGTACGGCAATTTTTCTATTACGATCAATCATATACGAACTCGATTAGGAATGATTCTAACTTCTGAACACCTGAAATATTGATTTGTTGAAAATATAAACAGGATGTTCATAAAATCAGATGTGGAATCATCTGCGACTGAAAGATAAACTTCAGTCACTATCTTCCATCGTCAAGATAACCTCTTGTGGGGTATTCATGTTGAAAAGGGAAACATTCTCAATTGAATATTGATAGAAAGATTTTTTTGTGAATTGAAAAATCCACGATTAAAATGAAGTTATTTTTTGTGAATGTCTAACAGAAAACAACTACTTCCCCGGCTAAAGCCACGCTGGACATTGAACTACATCTGATAGATATTCTGAAAGGCACTAACTCAAAAGAAAATCTGAAATTGAAAATTTGCATTTTCATTCAGATACTTATTTGATTTTCTATTCCAGTCTTATTGAGAACTCATAAAGATGAATGAGGCAAAGAAAATGTTTTCCAAAGAGAGTACTCGCAAATCATTCGTAACTTTGACGCAGGAGAGAATCGCATTACTAGTCTTCAATACATTTTTGTCGACGAAAATCTATTTCACGCTTCCACGATCATCAGAAGACCGGAAGAAATGGGAAACACATTTTCAAAGCAATCTCACTTTGAAGGATGGAAAAGTCAGAATCATTTCTTTTGGAGACACTTTGAAATTAGTGTTTTCTGACATTAAAACCTGTCATGGGGTATGATAGATTGATTTGTTGAAAATATAAACAGGATGTTCATAAATCAGATGTGGAATCATTCGACTGAAAGATAAACTTTAGTCACTATCTTCCATCGTCAAGATAACCTCTTGTGGGTATTCATGTTGAAAGGGAAACATTCTCAATGAATATTGATAGAAGATTTTTTGTGAATTGAAAATCCACGATTAAATGAAGTTATTTTTGTGAATGTCTACGAAAACAACTACTTCCCGGCTAAAGCCACGCTGGACATTGAACTACATCTGATAGATATTCTGAAAAGGCCCTAACTCAAAAGATGTAGTTCAATGTCCAGCGTGGCTTTAGCCGGGGAAGTAGTTGTTTTCTGTTAGACATTCACAAAAAATAACTTCATTTTAATCGTGGATTTTTCAATTCACAAAAAAATATTTCTATCAATATTCAATTGAGAATGTTTCCCTTCAACATGAATACCCACAAGAGGTTATCTTGACGATGGAAGATAGTGACTAAAGTTTATCTTTCAGTCGCAGATGATTCCACATCTGATTTTATGAACATCCTGTTTATATTTTCAACAAATCAATCCATCATACCCCATGACAGGTTTTAATGTCAGAAAACACTAATTTCAAAGTGTCGCTCCAAAAGAAATGATTCTGACTTTTTCCATCCTTGCAAAGTGAGATTGCTCTGAAATGTGTTTCCATTTCTTCCGGTCTTCCTGATGGTCGTGAAGCGTGAATAGATTTCGTACAAAAATGTATTGAAGACCTAGTGAATGCGATATCTCTCCTGCGTCAATGTTACGAATGATTTCTGGCGGTATCTCTTTGGAAAACATTCTTCTTTGCCTCATTCATCTTTATGAGTTCTTAATTAAGACTGGAATAGAAAATCAAATAAGTATCTGAATGAAATGCAAATTTTCAATTTCAGATTTTTTCTTTTGAGTTAGGGCCTTTTCAGAATATCTATCAGATGTAGTTCAATGTCCAGCGTGGCTTTAGCCGGGGCAGTAGTTGTTTTCTGTTAGACATTCACAAAAAATAACTTCATTTCAATCGTGGATTTTTCAATTCACAAAAAAATCTTCCTATCAATATTCAATTGAGAATGTTTCCCTTTTCAACCTGAAATATAATGTGCATGGTTGACAGTATTTTGAAATTCATTGAAATTCACCTCGAGAGAATAAATCGAATACTGAAAAATGAATAATTTAACACTCCATAGTGAGCTATCGTAAATTACGGTACTGAAATCATATATATAATTCAAAATATTTCAACATAATTTTTGTTTATGCATTTTTTATTAGAACCATGTGCTTAAATGTCATTTTCGGGGTTACAATGATACCCGCGGTTACAAATTAACTTGGTTCCTTCATTGTTTTTTGTAGAAAACTTAAACATAAACCTAACATAAACTTGAATTGTGAATCTGGTTTGCTAACATATATAGATAAGAGTGAAGAGATCTGAAATCAGCAATTCCTATCCAGAAAGTAAATAAATATAGGGGTCTCTCTTTTTCTTTAACTTCTGCAAGTTTCCATCGATAATTCGAGGCACAACTCACGACATTTTCGGCAAAAATTAACTTTGTTTACACCGGTACCCATGACAAACTGCCAAACATGGTTATGTTATGAATGAATGAAACATGAAACCTGACATGTGACTGACGACAATAGCGCTATTACGACAGAGAACAATATTAAAATTTTTTGTTCACAACGTTGTCAAATAGTTTGACGATTCAATCGCGATTTGGTTAATCGCGATCATCTTCAGACGGGTTGTTGCACGGTGAAATATAAAACACTGTTAAGCTGGCTTGACTAAAAAGCGGAGTTTAATCAATCTGATATCGTGAGCTGTTTGGTGAAACTGGGCCTTAGGCTTAAGTGCATCTTTTGAGATGAAAGTGGACTGGGAGATGCCTAATATTTTATTGTATCTTTACATGATGTTTTTTAGAGCTCTTTGCAGAAATGGGGTGTGGGGTATGCTTTGTAAGATTTGCGAGAATTGTTGCAAAATAAGGGATGTTGATGGTTTTTTAGAAAAAAAAAGGAATCAAGTAGGACTCTTGATCACCAGAAGCGATGGTTGCTTCTGGTCGTTATCGGACCCTACTTTTTCAATAATAACCTGAATGTGAAAGGTATTTACATTTTCTTCGCGAACAGATTGTTAGGAGAAGTGTGTTTGAACATCAGAATAACCATAGGATAATTTGAGAAATTGAAGTTCAATTCTATCCTAATCAATGGAGAGGCAGAGGAGACTCTATTCCTTGCTTCATACGATCCCCGAAACTTACTCCTATGGATTTCTTTCTTTGGGGTAACGTGAAGAGAAGGTTTTCCGGATATCGTCAAATAACTGCAGATGATATGAAAAAATGGATCACGGAATCCTTTTGTTCAACTAATGGAGCAATGCTTGCTAGAGTTCATGACTCATTTACTGGAAGACTAGCAGCTTGTTTGGAACATAATGGTGCCTATTTGAGCGGTTTGGATATATTATTTTCTCCCTACCCGATATTACTTGGCGGATTCACATCGAGTCAAGCAATCTTGAATACGTGCATTACTAGCACTATAAACTCAAATTCATATGGTATAAATAATGGGCAATATGTACATATACAGTCCATATTTTTCATGTCGTACCACTATTAATAGGGGAGTCCAATAGGGAACTTTGGGATTTACTCAAGCGCAGCAGATTAACATGAGGGGGAATACCATGCACCCTGTTGAGCAGAGCTGTACCGAGCACTGACGAAATGCTCGCGATTACTAAGCATTTTTAACAAGTAATTGGTCCTATCGAGCACCAAGCCCTAAGCACTTTGCAAAAGTGTGAGAGGGGACTTTGCAGTTACAAACAATTTAGTCCAAATAAAAAACGGTTTTTGTATTTTTGGGTTGATCACGTCTAATTGAATCCGGAACAGCAATGGAAACGGAATAATTATGTAAAATGCAATGTTTTGCCCCGTATGATATATTATTCATGAGTGTAGCGTGTGGCATTGAATAAACCGGTGTGGTGAAATAAATACGACTCGCATGCTAGTGCACTTCAAAATGAAAACTTTATTCATATAATATCGAATATTTTGAAGCTGTCCCCTTGATTTATTGGATTTTGAAAATCATGATATGCGACCCCAACATACCAATTTTTATTGAAATCGGATAATAAATAGAAAATCTAGTCCGCCATACTAGATCCTCCATCTTGAATTCTGGCACTAAAAGCATAATCTGCGATCCCCAAAATCAATATTGAATAGATTCGGACCATCAATGATAGAACACACGTCAGTCATATCGAAGTCGCCATCTTGTTTCTTGGCCCCCAAAAGTGTCCCAGTATGCGCCTGCAGAGAGTTCAGCACATAGTGCTCCACTAAAATATGGTAAAAAATAATTTGAATTGCTGTCACTTTAACGACTGGTCTGGTCAGGAGGCCCTCCTAGCACAGAGAGTCATATGAATATAAATTTTTTGCCCAGAAGATTTATTAATAGAATACCATCATAAGTAGAATGTCTATTCATTAAGTTTCTGCATTCAGAGAAAATAGTTGAGCACTAAACTCACATCGCAACGCAAAAATGGAAAACAATGCTTTTATCAATACTGTAATTTTTCGAATATGCAAAATATAGAAATAGAAATAGAAATATTTATTCATCCTTTGTGACATTTCGAACATGTATAGGACAAGTCAATCACCCGCTGTAAAAGGTGTATTTTGAGGTTATCTTGAAATTATGAACACGAATAATATATAACAATATACAGTTGGTATGAATGAAATAAAATAGTACATTTCCTATAAACTTACATAGAATGTATTTATTGCACTATACAGGCATATTCATGCAAATATAGATGGAATAGACAAAAACAGTTCCTACAAGCGATCATGGAGGTATTCTTTTACACTATAGTAGCACTTTTCTAGCATTAAATTTTTTATGGTCCTCTTGAAATTACTGAAGGAGTCCATACTTCTGAAAGTTAGTAGGAGTTCATTATGAATGTTCATTCCCATGTATCTAAAACTATTTTCAAGTTTTGTAGTTTTGTGTCTGGGGACACATAGATGATCAGAATTCCTGGTATCATAATCATGATTTGAGGAATTCAGTTCAAATTTATCAATATTTCTTCTTACATACAAGATACAGTGGTAGATATAAATGCTGTAGAACGACATAATTTTATATTTGATGGATGTGGGCTTACAAGTTTGTCTGAAGTCTAGGATGAACATTTTTCGTATGATCTTTTTCTGTGTTATGAATATTCTATTGGCATCTGTAGAATTTCTCCATAAGATTAGGTTATAACATAAATGACTGTACACTAAACTGTAGTAGACGTTAATTACTGCACTGGTGGGCATGCAATCTTCAATTCGTGAAATTGCATAAAAGGCCTTATTAATTTTTTTGTTAACTGCGTTAACTTGCTCTGTCTATCTGAGATTGAAATCAATATGTAAGCCTAAGAACTTTGTTGTTGTGGTTGATTCAATCATTATATAATATTATTGGAATGAAAATGTACACACTCTGTCTTATCGATATTAACCATTAGACCGTAACGTTTACACCAGTTCACGGAATAGTTCACAGTATCTGCAATGGATGATATGAGTTTCTCTGAGGTATGTGCCGAGACCGCCAGTGAGGTATCGTCCGCATATATCGTCAGTAGTTGCGATTTATGTTGAAGTGGTAAGTCGTTTATAAAAAGTAGGAATATTAGCGGTCCGAGCACAGAGCCCTGAGGTACTCCTCCATTCATAATATGAGAGTTGGATATAGCATCCTTCACTTTGACTATCATTTTCCTATTGCTGAGAAAGTCCACAGTCCAGTCCAAGAAAATTCCTCTGAATCCAACATTGTACAATTTATTCTCGATGAACATTATGTCTAAACTATCGAAGGCACGCAATAGGTCGGACGCGTTCAGTAGCTCTTGAGGGTGCCGCTGGCCGCATTCTTATGTTTCGAAAACATTTATAGATTCATGAGTGAAGAAAGGCTTAGTGCTTAGTAATCCCCAAAAGTGCTCCTGAGCACTGAAGTGCTCGGGAGTACTTCACGGGGTTACTAAGCACTAAGCCTTTTCGTGTAATGCTCGAAGCACTGGTTCAAAAAAGTGCTCGAGAGCACAGTGCTTGCGAGCACCAAAGTGCTTTTAGTGCTTTCACGAGCACTAAGCACAGTGCTTTGAGACAGCTCTGCTGTTGAGAACCTCCGCCATATATGTAGGGCCGCGCATTTAGGGCAACTGATCAGAATAGTAAAAAGAAATCGATCGTTAAAAATACTCGAGCGTGTCAGATTAAGGTAAGGTGGGTTATTTAACTGCTGAAAAATATGCATTTCAACAATCTGACGAATTGAGCGTGACGTAAGGAAGTGGGTGGGTAATAAACTTGTTTATTTTGGAGGAAATAAAAATTATTATCATTATTATCCGCGCCTCTCTTTCCCTTTGCATGCACTGGCTTGTTCGTGTTTCAATATAAGTTTTGTGAATAAACTTTTGTGAAATTATTATCTGCTATACTATGAGTGATATTATCATAAAGTGTGTATTTTGTGAACAAGGTACATCTGAAAAAATTGTTAAATTCACATCGAAAACATTGAAAAAATGCAAGACGGTTTTGGAGTATCGTTGGAGCAAACCGGTTCTCAAGAAAACACGGACAACGTGAAATAATAATTTTCATTAAGACATACAAATGTCAGATACATCACAGACCTTCTCGTTGAATGTACGTGATTACGATCCTTGTTACTTGCCACCATGCCATGCGTAGTTACTGCAGCACTTATTACGAACAAGATATATTGCTTGCTTGTGGAGGAATGCACACAATGCAAACATCACCAACATGTCACCAACAGATTACGGATGGACTGATGTGAATGGAAATTCGGAAATGACCTGGTTCGTTGGTTATCAATTACCAAAAGCGTATGAAAATGTAGTCATAACATACTCCAGAATCAGGTATTTTTTCATTTCAATATTTTAATAACACGCTTTTCATGAAATAAATATAATATTGTTGAATATTATAACGATTTCTTGCTTGAGATATGAAAGCAGAAGATGAAATTGATGACGAAATCGAACCAGGTTTTCAGTTTAACGATGATTCGACTGATAAAGGTGAAGATTAATTTTTTTTTTAACATTTTCATCTTATGTAACATTTTTATATGAATTTATATTAAAATTAAAAGAAATAGTTTTTTTTTCATTTTATTTTCCTTGCATTTTCGTTGACACATTTAATGATAAAAAACAGTATCATGAATATTTTTTTCTTCAAATCGTCAGATTAGGAAAATTTCTGCAAATAATCGTCAGATTATGGGTCAGCATGTCTAGGACATCAAGCTGAACCGTCTATATAATAATGTGACGCGCTCGAGTATTTCAAAATGGCATTTTTTTTTTTAATTTTCAAAAAGTTGACGCGGGATTGCGTCACGTTCGAATCGTCAGTCTTCTGAATGATAGTTTCTTTCGGGTTCACTTAACATCCCCTCTGAATATCTGACGCGCTCGAAGAAATTAATTTTTCACCCATTTTCTACGCTTCCATTCGGCCACCCCTACCATGCAAACCGGCAGATTAACATACCTCCGTTGGCAGAGACACGTGGGGTATATACATTATTAATATCTGACGCGCTCGAATATTTCTATATGACTATTTTTTTTACATTTTTGAAAACTCTCCAGTAAATCCCCATTTAGCCTCGTGGGCTTACTACTATATCGGCATCTCGAACACGGTAAATGATGGTTAAATTGGAGAAAAGTTGCCTATTTTAGTGAACAATAAAACGATGTTTCCAAATCGGAAATATCACGAAACCGTTTACAAAATATTCGTTTAGGAACATGGAAATGTGTTCAGAAAACTTTTTTCTCCGTTTTAAATTTGCTTCGATATGCTGTGCTTCGATTTTCAATACGGAGTTTCGTTCTTCGGGGGCCACCCTCAACTAATTTTTTTCGAATACGGAGCTGTAATTTTTTTTATTGAATTTAAGTGGTTCGTATCTAACTGAGTTCAGATATGTATCTTACTTTAACCCTAACCAGAAAACCGCTCTTTTTAGTCCGATTGACATGATTACTGACAAAGAGCCTGCTTGCCATTTTGTCTCCGGGTACTCCATTTTTACACTCGTGAATTTAGCTTCTTCTGCTATTTCAATGAAAACAGGCCAAAAAATCTTTCATCTTTTTGTACTATTCAAAAAGGAATCAGCCCTTTCTTCTGCTTGGTTTCAGAGTTTCTCCATTAGCGATGGGTATTTACAACTATTTTCTAAACTTGAAATTATATTGTTGCCCAGACCATGATTAAAATTAAACCCGAATAGACAGGGGCCTACCAAACTTACTTGGAACTAACTCAAAATATTGTTATTTACTAAAGCCGTTCTTAGTAACGGAGCTCTAAAGAAATGCTTCGTTACAATGTATTAAGTAGTAATGTAGAAGCTGATACAAAGTAGTGATCAAAAGGCGAAGAAATTTCCAACAGAGAATACCAATATCTTATTTTTCCAAGTATTTTTGTGGCGGTCCTTGTTGGAATAAATGGAGGATGGATAACGTCCTAGTTTTTCTTTTCCAACGATGCGTTGCTATTCACACGTGTATTGTTTAAAGTTTTTTTTCTGATATTTCTGCTTCGACTGGTCCCTGGTGAGCTCAATATATCTCGACTCCAATGTGAATATTGCATTTGAGTATTGGAGTGGATGGATCACTTTTTGACCCATCCCTCCTAGAAATATCTCGGGGTTCAGGATAAGGCTTATTTTCAGGAAAAATGATATTTCTGATAACAGAGGAATGGTAATTTATATTTGTTTCCAGAACCGTTGATACATTCATTATTTTTTTGTTTTGCTTTGATGAAAATATGGTCTCATGGAATTTCACTATAGTGTTTTCGTTTAAAAGGCTCATGGAACCTTCTGCTCTTGAAACATTGAGGTATTCATGAGCAGTTTTCCTCGGTATCAAGTATATCGGCGTGAATATCACCTGATGTTATGTGAAAGTCCGAGCAATCACACGTTTTTGTATTGTTTTGTATTTTCTAGGAAAATATGTTTGCACATAGGATCCTGTCCATATATATATGTATATATATATATATATATATATATATATATATATATATATATATATATAGACATAGCCCTCAGAGAAAAGTGCTAACCGTAGACACGTGTTTCGGGCTCTCGGCCCTCATCAGTACGGTGGAGAAGTGCAAGGATGAACAACACTTGGCAGAAAACGACAAATCAACGGAGTCAACAAACAGAAGCCAGCTGCTCATTTGTGATTTCGGACAGCAGACCCTGAATTCCAGAGCAACAACCAACGTCACCACGGAAGCAGCTATAGCTACCTGCGTGACACCCGAGTCCAGGAATATAAATATGAAAGAGAGTAATATCGAGGGGACAGTTGAAAACAAAAGGGAAGGAATTTAATGGACATAGCCCTCAGAGAAAAGTGCTAACCGTAGACACGTGTTTTGGGCTCTCGGCCCTCATCAGTACGGTGGGGAAGTGCAAGGATGAACAACACTTGGTAGAAACGACAAATCAACGAGTCAGCAACAGAAGCCAGCCGCTCATTTGTGATTTCGGTCAGCAGACCCTGAATTCCAGAGCAACAACCAACGTCACCACGGAGGCAGCTATAGCAACCTGCGTGACATCCGAGTCCAGGAATATAAATATGGAAGAGAGTAATATCGAGGGGACAGTTGAAAACAAAATGGAAGGAATTTAATGGACATAGCCCTCAGAGAAAAGTGCTAACCGTAGACACGTGTTTTGGGCTCTCGGCCCTCATCAGTACGGTGGAGAAGTGCAAGGATGAACAACACTTGGTAGAAAACGACAAATGAGCGGCTGGCTTCTGTTTGTTGACTCCGTTGATTTATCGTTTTCTACCAAGTGTTGTTCATCCTTGCACTTCTCCACCGTACTGATGAGGGCCGAGAGCCCGAAACACGTGTCTACGGTTAGCACTTTCCTCTGAGGGCTATGTCCATTAAATTCCTTCCATTTTCTTTCAACTGTCCCTCGATATTACCCTCTTCATATTTATATTCCTGATCGATGTCACGCAGGTTGCTATAGCTGCCTCCGTGGTGACGTTGTTTGCTCTGAATTCAGGTCTGCTGACCGAAATACAAATGAGCTGGCTCGTTGTTGACTCCGTTGATTTGTCGTTTTCTACCAAGTGTTGTTCATCCTTGCAGTTCTCCACCGTACTGATGAGGGCCGAGAGCCCGAAACACGTGTCTACGGTTAGCACTTTTCTCCGAGGGCTATGTCCATTGAGTTCCTTCCATTTTGTTTTCAACTGTCTCCTCGATATTACTCTCTTTTATATATATATAGATACAGGGTGTAACTGAATAAGTGTAAAACATTTAAGGAGGTGATTCCTCATCGAAAAAAAGATAGGATCTTTCATATAAAGAAACTTCATTGGAGCATCCCTTGTTAAGATACAGCCCCTTAAAGGGGGTACATAAAATTTGTATAACAATTTTTTTCACAAGCACTGAAAAAGTTACAATATTGAAATTAACCTGACGTTTTGTACTACCAAAAGACACTTAGCCAGTAATTTATTTGGTTTACCCCATGGTTGTAAGGGGTGAAAAACGCAACCCCTAAAATTTATTTCCAATGTAACTTTTTGTCTTATTATTTGTTTACCACTTAAAAATTTATTTCCGATAGCCTGTTTCATTCTAAACAAAAAATGTCTCCTGGGTTTTTTGCCCAAAATAAACCAGTAAGCAGCAAAACATTATTTTACGAACAACTACAGAGATACATCGTCATAAATGCGAACTGGATTTATTGTTATTTTGTAGTTAGTACCTGCATTAAACGATTAAAGGGTAATAAACAAAACTAAGTTATTAATAACAAAACACACAACATGTAGAAATCATAGTGAATGTTCAATATGTCTACCTTCAAACATTACGCATGCGTCTAGACGTCGGCGCATTGAGCCACGTATTCGCTCAAATATTCCTGGAGTCTCTCTGATCACCCTGCACGCATCGATGATGCGGTTTCTCAAGTCCTCTACATTGCGAACAGGAGATACGATATACCAAATGCTGTGAATGGCCCCAAATGAGAAATCGAGAGGATTGAGATCCGGGGATCGAGGCGGGCCATTTATTTGGTCCTCCTCGACCTATTCACTGATTTGCATATGTTTCAGTTAAATGCTGACGTGCTACTTGACTAAAATGTGCGGGAGCCTCATCTTGCATCAAAAACATTTCCCTTCTGACGCCCGAAGGAATCTTCCTCCAGCAGTACTGGATGCACTTCTCTTAAAAATTGAACGTATGCCTCACCATTTAATCGAGGAGGTAGAAAATGAGGCCCAATTAAATCATCCCCAATAACCCGAGCCACACGTTAAGAGAAACTGTTCTTGATGGCTAGTTTCGACAATAGCGTGAGGGTTTTCATCAGCCCATGTGTGGTAATTATGAAAATTAATAATCTTGTCCGAGAAAACTACATTCGTCTGTGAATTCTATCGTCTTCAGAAAGTCACAAGTTCTTCTAATCATTTCCAGCATCCAATTGCAAAATTCAAGACGGTTCGGAAAGTCTCGCGGTAACAGTGCCTGTACTCGTTGCAGATGGTAAGGGTATAAGAGTTGTTCCTTTAAAATTCGAAATACCGTCATATGATCAACATTTACCTGGAAAGCAATCTTTCTAGTACTGGTAGTAGGTTGTTCTTCAATCAAATTAAGTACTGCTTCCTCAAGCTGTGGTGTTCGTATTTCTCGATGGCGACCACAATCCTGCGTTCTTTTGTCGAATGAACCATATTCTCGTAATCGTTGATGAAGTCGAGCAAATATTCTATGTGAAGGATGCTGCCGTTGAGGATACATTTCAGCATATCTTCTAGAAGCTTCTAACCCATTCCCCTGCGACAGACCGTAAACATAATGCATATCAGCCATTTCCTCATTTGTGTATGCCATTTTATTAACAAGTGAATTATTAAAGTAACAAATTAAGAACAGAACAACAACACACAATTAGTATTAATTCAATTTCGAAAATTCCCAAACTGACAGCGTCATACCAATTTAATTGTCACTATCGCTAATAGCGACCTACTAGATAGATTAGTTTCGTATTTTCGCATTTATGACGATGTATCTCTGTAGTTGTTCGTAAAATAATGTTTTGCTGCTTACTGGTTTATTTTGGGCAAAACCCAAGAGACATTTTTTGTTTAGAATGAAACAGGCTATCGGAAATAAATTTTAAATGGTAAACAAATAATAAGACAAAAGTTACATTGGAAATAAATTTTAGGGGTTGCGTTTTTCACCTTACAACCATGGGGTAAACCAAATAAATTACTGGCTAAGTGTCTTTTGGTAGTACAAAACGTCAGGTTGATTTCAATATTGTAACTTTTTCAGTGCTTGTGAAAAAAATTGTTATACAAATTTTATGTACCCCCTTTAAGGGGCTGTATCTTAACAAGGGATGCTCCAATGAAGTTTCTTTATATGAAAGATCCTATCTTTTTTTCGATGAGGAATCACCTCCTTGAATGTTTTACACTTATTCAGTTACACCCTGTATATATATATATATATATATATATGTATATATATATATATATATATATATATATATATAAATATATATATATATATAAGTGATCATTTTTAATGTCTGTGAATGTATAGAAAATAGTGAGGAATTTGTGGAATTACAGACCAATTTTTAAATCACAGAAAAAAAAAACATCTTCGAGCAGGATTCGAACCCATAACCTTAAGATTACTAGTCTTATGCTCTACCAACTGAGCTATCGAGGACTCTGGATTTAACATCTGCATTTCGCGATACCGTTTTTTCCCAGAATTTAATGTTAGTTGTTGAAACATGGAAAGTGAAAATATAAAATGTAAAATCTACATGTGTTGTCAATAGTCATCAAGAACAGATTTTACCTATCGCCGACGTCGTCGAATTTGCCGGCTTCAGTCGATGTTCAGGCGACTCTGATCTCCGGCCACTGAAAACGAGATTATTTTGCCAAATCTAATTACAAGAGTGTTAATTTTTGATGTCTGTGAATATATAGAAAATAATAAAAAAAATTTGCAATGCCACAAATTCCTTACACAAGAACCCCGCACGAAAACATATGGGAAATTGGCTCTCGGTCGAAGTGGCTGAACTTTTATTATGTTATAGTAGGATGGGTCATTGAAAGAAAGTGTGAGTTTAAATGATTTTGTATGTTCAGTTTCTGAGATATAAGCGGCCAAAGTTCGTAAAAACGTCGTATTGGGTGTAGGATTGACAAAGAAAAAAATTTTTTTACTTAGTCGAAATAAGACAAAGGAAGGATGGAAATGTATCGATCGGAACTCATAAACATGTCAAAATAGTAAAAACAATCGTTTTTCCAGATTTTTATTCCAGCGCTATTTCAAAACCAACAAGTTATATTTTGTTAGGATATCATAGTTTCAGACTAATGAAGGCGAAAAAACGTATTTTGTTCTTTGATGACTCTCTCTGTTTGAAATATATATATTTTTTATAATTTTCGAGTATACCCCTATACTGAAAACAAATGACAGATCGTTTTTAATTACAAAAAAAGGAACTAATTGCTACTGCCCATCGAATGAGAAAAGGGTAACATTCTGATGAACTCAATTGTTCTGATTCCATTTAGATAAAGGGTGCCCTAAATTCTTTTTAGGTCATTTACAATGTTTTTATTGAATATCTAGAAAACTGTTCCGTTAATTTGGACCATATATTACTCACAATTTTTTGAAAATGTTGACCAGCAGATATACGATTGTTTTATCAACTTCGTATGTTGCGTTTCTAAGATATGCATTTTTGAAGTTTACGGTATTACGACATATGGGGTAACCTATCGATTTAACAAAATTTTATGGAACCTTTCGACACATTCAATTCTATTATAAAACTTTTCGAAATTAATTATTTGACACTACAAACAACAGAAAAAATTTAACTCAAAGTAAGACAAAGAAAAATCGAATTATAAATAACGACTTCTAACAAAAAAAGTCAATAAATATTATCGAAATTATAATATAACAAATGGAAATTGAAACTAATTAGTAATAAACAACATAATCAACAATTTACATAATGGAACTCTCCTAATACAAACAATAACCAAAACGCAAATTCAAATCAAATTATTAATATTGTTATTGATTGGTCTATTTGCGCTATCTAAAACATTTCTCAATAGTTTATGGCTAGGGTACTTTATTGTTTCTGTTCGAAATTGATATGCGTAATCCTGAACCTGGACGCTGCCAGATAGTGTCCAGATTTAGGAATACTATAAAGTATAAACTGTGGATATCATTCAGTATTATTCCTGATGCACCTGCAAATAAACGTGTTCTGGGATATTACTGTACCTGCAAAAGTGGAGCAAGAAAAGTGGGATGCTGTTCCCATATTTGCAGCGTACTTTGGTACCTAGGATATGCTCGTCATCAAGAAACAATAAAGTACCCTAGCCATGAACTATTAAACAATGTTTTAGATTGCACGAATAGACCAATAAATAACAATATTATTTGAATTTAGGTTTTGTTCATTGTTTGTTTTTTGAGAGTTCAATTTTCTAAATTGTTGTTTATGTTGTTTAAAACTAATTGTTTCAATTTTGATTTAGAGTTCACTACTACGATACACTTTGAGATTTTCACTACTTGAGGGTTCACTAAAGCACGACTCGTGTTTCACTATATAATAGCTTCATCAGGTTCATTTCGATTTGTTATATTATAATTTCCATAATATCAATTGACTTTTTATGTTGGAAGTCGTTATTTATAATTCGATTCTTTTTAGTCCATACTGTTGAGTTCCAAATTGTTGTTGGGTGTGGTTTGTGTTGTTTATAGTATCAAATAATTGATTTCGAAAAGTTTTGAAGTAGAATTGAATGTGTCGAAAGATTCCATAAAATTTTGTTGAATCGATAGGTTGCCCCATATATCAATAGAAGGGACAATATTGCAGATTTAAAAGTTAGGATAACGAAAGAAATTACCAATATAACCCCTGAGGTCCTACAAAATGTTGTACGAGAATTCCAAGATCGACTTGCTTATTGTCAATTGTAAAATGAATTGAAAAATACTTTTTAAACATTATGTGACATTATTTCCCCCATTCTAAATATCAAAATTTTACATTTTCGCAGTTATGATTGCACCAAATTTGAAAAACTCAATATTGTCGAACAGAGAATCGAAATCCCTTTTGAACAAGTTGCCACACGACCCCCTTTCTCATTAAATTTTTTTGAGGAGGTGCAAGAAGGAGGTAATATTTTCATACTGTAAATTGTCTTCGACCTGTTTCAGGTTATTTTTAAACAAATACGTAATAACGTTAACAATGAATTCATTCCATACCTATGGACCGCACTGTATATATATATATATATATATATATATATATATCTATATATATATATATATATATACAAAACTAGGGATATTGGGGTAAGCAGCAATGAAATAGTAAAGTCTTTAAGGGGTTAATCCAAGCTTTCGAAAATGTTTATTTCCATCATCAGGGAAAAACTTTGTCAAGGTTGGTTTCAATGATGTTGAACATATTCATCTAACATAGTGAAACAAATGACAAAATCGTAGATGGAGGAATGAAACTCTAGTTTCACTTGTCACACCGATATATTTATATGATTTCAAACAATGTTAATGTGTTTGATTTAAGTTGGAACTTCGTTTTATTCCTTGATCTACGTTTTTTTCTTTTGTATCGCTATGTTAGATGAATATGTTTAACATCATTGACACCAACCTCAACAAAGTTTTTTTCTGATGATGAAAATAAACATTTCCGAAAGCTTAGATAAACCTTCAAGAGTTTACTTTTTCATTGCTGCTTACCCCAATATCCCTAGTTTTCAATATTGTATATATATATATATACATATATATATATATATATACATATATATATATATATACATATATATATATACATATATATATATATATAGTTGAAGAAGGGTAGTCTCGTGACTGGACTAGTTGAAAATAACTATGAATTTGAAATAAACTTTGTAGAAAGGATATTCCTTGAGGTTGCAGTCAAAATAATGGCCTATGAGAAAAAGTAAAACTCTTTCTTATTTAGTCAAGCTTTCGAAAATGTTTATTTTCATTATCAAGACAAGTAAGGAACTAATCACCATTTCGTGATTGAGGACTTTTCAAAATCATATCACTATGACCCACTACTAGTAATATATATAAAAATTAAACAATAGCACTCGCACATATTGTTTTAGATACTTAATTTAAATACTTTAAAATTTGAAACGGCACAATAATTACCACATGGTTGAAGCGTGACTGAAAAAGGTCACGCTTCAACCATGTGGTAATTATTGTGCCGTTTCAAATTTTAAAGTGTTTAAATTAAGTATCTAAAACAATATGTGCGAGTGCTATTGTTTAATTTTTATATATATTACTAGTAGTGGGTCATAGTGATATGATTTTGAAAAGTCCTCAATCACGAAATGGTGATTAGTTCGCTGTCTTCACTTAACCTCACCTTACTTGTCTTGATAATGAAAATAAACATTTTCGAAAGCTTGACTAAATAAGAAAGAGTTTTACTTTTTCTCATAGGCCATTATTTTGACTGCAACCTCAAGGAATATCCTTTCTACAAAGTTTATTTCAAATTCATAGTTATTTATATATATATATATATATATATATATAAACTATTCAGAAGAACGGTTTCTTCATAAAGATATTATTATTTGATTTTAATCTGAATATCAGGGTTCTCTCGAAAACCATGAGACCTGAAATCATAGCTATTGTTTTTTTGTCAACTTCAGGTGAACTCATGAAATCGCGATTTCCTAACAACTTTTATTCTGATAATTTCGGATGAAAGAAAAAAATATTATTTTCGATATGAAGTTCCAGAAATATTTCTAGTACGAGAAAACACGAAACTGTGATTTTATATATTTTCAAATGAAAACTCGTATAACCGACTACGAAGAAATAAAATGTTTACTAAAGTTCCCCTTCACAATTTCAGGTAAATATTTGTCTAATTCTATCTATAGGGAAATATGCCCGTAACAAGTTTCATTATCATGAAAAGTTTTTATGTGAAACAGATCTGACAAAAATGGCAGACGGATAAGTGATTTTATGCAGGTTCCAGTTTTTTGCTTCGAAGAACACGAACACTCATTCTTTATGAAATCAAACATTCTCAACACTTTGCAGGGACTTGATGACGAATACTGATGGTAACACGGATAAATTTCACAGGGTGCGCAAAAATGTGCTTCATATTTTCGTTTGTATGAAATTCATGAAAAAATAAAATTATAATGTTGAATAGTGTCTCGATTTGTCCACATTTTTTTTCAGTACGCTTACTGTCAAATAAAATGAAGGTAACTATTTTAAATGAATCTCGTTGAAATATGTTTTATGTTCTTGAAATTACCAATATATTTCACTTTTTAACGGGTAAATCTGACAGAATAACTAACTTGATTTCACTCGGCATCCTTCACAATGTTGGTAGAATAGGAATGCACAACCTACTTGAAATTTTCCCATACCATCTTCAATGTCACATAAAAATTAGTAGTAAACTGCATTTTCTGAATTCATCACCAAGTATTTCCACTGAAGTTACATGAGTTTTCTCTTGCGTCGCGTTTGTGATGAACTTTTATATCTTCTACCATGGGATATAGAAGAATATGGCTTCGTGAATTGATATACCCATTAATTTCATGTCGAGGTTTGTTCTTGTTCACGAGTTATGGCCATTTCACCACCATTTTGTTGGAAAATGGGAAGCTCGGGACTTTAATTGGTGTCATTATATACTGCAACTGTCGACAAAACTGTCATTTTATTACTTTTATAACATGGAGGTTCTGTGTGAGTTGCAATTGATTACAGATAGAAAGTGAACGAAACAACCCTTATATATTTTATCGGAACATTACAGTCCTATCTGATTTTTTTATGAGTGCGAATTTTGTTCGGCGATTTGTGACTAATTGAAGAAATAATTCGAAATGATTGAATTCTATATCGAAAGTAAGCTACAGAACAAAGTTGCAATTGGCAAAAAAAATGGCACACATATCTTTGAAATGAAGCTTATCACAATAAGGTGGCAAAGGGTAAGGTAATGCAGCACCTGAGATTAGGATTCATCATTAGTATCGAATCAATAGCCTGAATCAATAGAAGGGTTTTGTTTTCACATTATTTTCGAGCACTATCACAATTCTAGAAAGTATTTCTGGGAGGTTCCTAGATTCTGAGAAATTCTTCACAAAATATTATAATTACATTTGATGACTGAAAAAAAACGCTTCCATGAAAAAACGGATGCGTTATCTTATGCATATAAGACATCATGATATTTCCAGGAGTTTCTGTGATATTTATATAACCTGAACCTAACATAACCGAAACCTAGCGATTAGTGTTAGTAGGCAAAGCGGGTCATCAGTCCACTGTTAACGTTCAGGAACAGATGGATTGAAGCAATATGTCAGTAAAATATCACGATCAACAATATACAAAAATACTACAAATTATTCCAGACTCAAAACACCTGCAAGAGTAAAATGCAACATATGCCCATGGCCCAAGCCCCGTTACTGGTTGTGTAAGCAAATAAATTTACTCAAGATGTGGCATTGCCGAACAGCAGTATGACGGCTAACTGCCGTACATTCACAAAAAATATCAAAGGATGGAAAATCGCCCCAAGAAATTAAACACCGTCGAAGATATTGATCCAAATACATTGTTTCTGCTACCTACGATATACTGTACTGAAATAATAAACATTTATATTTCGCAGATATTCCAAAACAAATGTTAAATATTCACTAAAATGAAAATGAAGGTTATAGGGGTGGTTTCCCACCACAAGAAAATCAAACAGGTAAAACAATGGTATTGCAATTCACTCACGTATACCACACAAGTACTGGGCACCCTTTCACGACTTCATCAAACTCTTGACAATATTTCACAACATACTTTGAACAACTGAAGTTCAGAAGACACAAAACTTTGGTTCTAGATATCCTTATTTATATTTTCCGGAATTAAAGAAACTTCTAGCGGGAAACTTTGGCAAGAAATGCACGGTTTCTGTACCATTTGAATGTGAACGGGCCCGAAATTCCGCTAGACTTTTTGTATCGCGTGGCAATAAGGAACATACCGTTTTTACTGTAGTGCTTGCAGCTTCTTTTATCACTGCGATGAATACAGTAGAAATCCTTTCGCACTTTTTGTAGTGTGTAAGAAGGAAAAAATTATTTCTTATGTTCGGTTTTTCTCATCGTCCCAGTAACTGTGGGCATTTGATAGTAGCTCATGATTTGCGTACTTGTGTAACAAGTACGCAAATCAAATGAAATCGTTATGCATGGACATACATTTGTAGCAGGTCAGGTGAGGAAACAACGAAAATTCTTCCTCCAGATAGAAGACACGACGTAGAACATAAGGCATGTATATTATCAATATATATTATGAGTAAATTTTTGATCTCCCTTTGAAAGGAATGAGGTCGAGATTTTTCCATTCGCATGTAATTTTATTGTAGAGAGTTGATAGAGAGTTAAGGGAATTGCGTTGAGAGATTGCAAGTTTATACCTTGAAGGCCTCATGTGGACGGCTTCCTTGGTTGAATATTTATGGAAATCATTGTTTCTGTCGAATTCAGTTTTCTTTGGGTGTATTTCAAGTAGACTTTGATGGATATAAACACAAGACAGATATAGAATCAGGAGTTTTCGGCATGGAGCATTGTATTGGCCATCAGCAATCATGCATTTAGCTCGTTTCTGAAGTCGGAAAGCTATAACAGAGTGAGGCGAGTTCTCCCATAGAATAATTCCATAATTCAGATGTGAGTAGAAGAGTGCATGATATGAAGAGAGAAGAGTAGGAACGTCTACTGAACGTCTCAGCAGGAAAAGCTAAGTGGATAGTTTTTTGCATAATATTTCAATATGGGTTCGCCACAACTCGAGCTATTGTCGAGGGTTATACCAAACAGTTTAACAAACTCCAATCAACGTAGATTTCTGGCATGAGAAATAAGGAATCTTTGGGATTCCGAAGGTTTTTCAAAATGTTACTGGTGTTCTGGTCTACTATTGGTAAATAATTCAAAATATTCTCTGCAATATCACAAAAGAAATCATTGAATTTTTCAGGGGATTTTGAATAGCTTTGTTTTTATTCCCTTCAAAATTGTCCAACTGTCACATGATTTAGTCTGGAGTTTGTGATAAAATTATTGTTTTCAATTTATTTAGCCAGTTCAAATAATGTTTTTCATATGTATTGTAAACCATAATATCTGTAGGTTTCTGAGTAATGTCACTCAGGGATTTAATGCATGACAGAGTGTCTCTCATCACTCGGAGAGTGTCATTGAAGAAACAGACGGGTGGGTTGTTATTGTTTATGGTCGATTTTTTTCAGTGAAGAGGACTTCTGAACCAGGGACGTTGGGAGATATTCAGATACTGATGAAGTCTCAGCCTCGGTATCCTGAAAGTGAGACCAATATATATCTAATAGTTAAATTTTGTTTTTCAAACCTGTTTTTTTTATTCCTCATAACACGTTTTTTTCATTACAGTTAGCAGTTTTGAATTCGATATTTTGATCTGACAAAATTTAGGGTTGAGAGCTCTCTCTAGGAATGAACTGCGTTCAATTACCAGCTCATGGAGTATAAATACTCACTGAGAAAGATGATATTCCCAAAACATAATAACTAGACCTTGATAATGCAAGTGTTCCATATGCATTTCAAATTACAGAATAGATTCCCATATATGTTGCTTTGTTCTCATTTTCTATCATTGAGTGACATCGGGAAACCGGTCAAATGAGTTTTAAAATGAATTTTTCGGACTGAATTTCTGGAGCAATTTGATCCCGTAGTTCAGGAATAAAAATGACTTTCAACATCCAAAAACTTAGCCAAGTGTGAAATTTCATCATTAGGTTATCTCTACTTGCCAGACCGTGGAATAGCCTTGGAAACAAATATTCCAGGAACTGATAAAACATATTTTCTGACTAGTTGAATATTTTTCCATTTATAAAGGACTATTTTGGTGTTCTTTCAAGATTGTGGAAGATCATTTTTACCAGGGTAGATAAGACCGCTCATGAATAATATTCAATTGATGTTTTCCTGTTATCAATAAGGTATATATTTTTGCGAGTTACTGCATAAGCTTAGTGATCCTCCAGTCGCACTAGTGGAATAATACCAAAATGATATACAAATTACACGTAAGTGATTCATTCATCTGAATTTTTCCCGGAAAATTCAATCATTTGGAACGAAATTCTTCTCATCATTCAAATAATCTGTTGATGGGTTCTAGGCTACCAGAAATATAATAATACTACTAAATTGAACTACAAAAACAAATGAGTACGCCTCTCTTCTTATTCAAATACAATAATTTAATAAATTATTTTTCGTCCTTATTAATTATAATTTATTTGTTTGGTTTTTCTTGGGATTCAGATTTCATCTGGGACAGGTTTCAATTACTAATTTTTCTTCTCTACATATACATTCAATTTGCAAAACGTTTTGTTCCTGGCCTCGAGCTTCATCAATTGTATAAACATTTATCACTGAAAATGGGAGTTTTGGTTAGTTTTTGTTTTGTTTACTGTTTACATCAACTTTGCAAGATCGTACCATAACCTATATGTGGCAATCGGAGTATAGAGGACTGCTTGTATCACACATTATTTTAAAAATATATTGTTTGTATGTGTGTCTTGGTTTTTTTCCCATGAACATGATTTCTGGACTTTATGTGTTGTTTTTAATTCCGTTGGTCTGCGTGATTCGCTTGATATGAGAATGTCAGAGTGTGGTTTGATTGATTGGTCCCGGGGGGTTTTTTAGTGTGTATTTTGACTAGGGTGATCTTTATTTGCGCATGGGTATTAATAATGTTTCTGTGGTTAATAGTATTGTGGGGGAGCAAGGGGTAGTTAGTTTTGGGAGTATGAGTTCATATTGGTTTATGTTAGTTATATATACCACACAGTTATATAACAAACAGAAACCAATATGTACTCATACTCCCAAAAATAACTACCCCTCGCTCCCCCACAATACCATGAACCAGGCTCGGCTCGACCAATCAATATCGAACAAATCACGCAGACCAACGAAATTAAAAACAACACCTGAAGTCCAGAAATCATGTACATGGGAAAAAAACTCCAAGACAAACAAAATGTTTTTAAAACAATGTGTGATACAAGCAGTCCTCTATACTTGGATTGCCACATATAGGTTATGGTACGTACTCGCGAAGTTGATGTTAACAGTAAACAAAACAAAAACTAACCAACTCTTATTTTCAGTAGAAAATGTTTATAAAATTGATAAAGCTCCAGGCCAGGAGCGAAACGTTTTGCAAATTAAATGTATAAGTAGAGGAGAAAAATAAGTAATTGAAACCTGTCCCAGATGGAATCTTAATCATAAGAAAAACCAAACAAATAAAAAAAATATATATATATATATATATATATATATATATATACATATATATATATATATACATATATATATATATATATACATATATATATATATATATATATATATATATATATATATATATATATATATATATATATATATATATATATATATGATATATACAAAGGATGTAACCTCTTGTACACCCGTGAATGGCGAGTTTATAATGCCATTACAGTGGTTAAAAATCCGAAGGAGAAAATTGAAAACATGCTTTGTTATTTGTCAAATTCGACAAAATTTTGGGAAGTTCAGTTCGCCCAACCTCAGCTGTCCTGAACAGAGCTGTAAGTTAGCGCAATTGCCGATACAATAAACATTTGAATAATATGAAATGTTGAATTGGTTGTGTGGTAAATGTTCAAAAAGTCTGAAGATTGCTTGCGATATATATTTAACCGATAGATTAGTGATGAAAACAGAAAAACCTCGTGATATCCAAACTAGATGAAGTAAGAACTAGTATATGAGGTCAACACAGCTTTGGGGCATTTATCGAATCACAATTATAAGAAACCAGTTATGAGAACACAAAAGACAGAGTATTGTATTGTTTTATTGTTTTCAGAATAATATCGACCATCATTGTGACCTAGTGTGATTCAGAATAACAAATAACATGTGAACACTGTTGCCAAGTAGTGTGTCCACGATTCTCGCACGCGCCTGTCTGGTTCCTACAACTAAACACCAAACTGTTTGAAGAGTGGAAGATAAAATGAATTACTTGTCGCATTCATGGATAAAGTAGTTAATTTCAATTCTGGTTGGACTTTGGAGTCGCCAATCACGAGTCAGAAAAATACTGTGCCTATTTGAAACAAGTAAACGCTTCGGGGGTTTATAAAAAAAATTGTAAAATGGTTTTTAACCGCTTTATCAGTTGTTTGACCAACCCTCAGAATTCAATGGAATTTTGTACGTGTTAAGATCACGGGGGTCTTACCTCTTATAGTGGGATCGAGAACCACTCTTGGGGCTTTGAAAAATGTTTCGCTGGCAGCGAGAATCGAACTTGCGCCGGGCGGAAACAGTGGCTACAATGCTAACGATCGTACCACTGAGCCACAAGCCTCGCACTACCGATGTTAACATAATATAAATCATTTTCCCGTAGAATGGCAAATTTTCAGAATTATATCACGATATTTAGGCTCCAAATTGACTTGACTCTTTTCAGAATTGCATGATTCGTTAGTGGTAAGCTTTGACTTTTAAGTGCAGTCAAAAAAATTCACATACCTGCTACAGGTTTATTGAATCTGAAATGAGAAACATGGACTTATTTGATATCCATATAAAGTGATATCGGTGATGAATTAAATAACTATGTGCCACTAATACAAGAATTTAAACTCATATTCTCAGGATTGAAGTTATCACCGATGATATAATGGATCGTTTATAATTTTATATGGGTATTAAATAACTCCATGTTTCTTACTTCAGATTCAATAATATGTGCAAATCACAAAACACAAACCAGGTATATAAAACTCTTTGTCTGCATTTGAGAACCTCTAATGTATCATGCAATTCTGAAAAAAGGAATTGTAGATCTCTTGAAATCAATTTGGAGCCTCAATATCGCGATATAACTCTGAAAATTTATCATTCTATTGGGAAATATTCTATATTATGTTAATATCTCTAGTACAGGAACGTCCAAAGCGTGTATCTATGTGAGATATGCACAGTATTTTGCTGACTCGCGATTGGAGACTTCAGAATCCAACCAGAATTGAAATTCACTACTTCATTCACAAATGCCACGAGTGGTTTCTCTTGCTTTCCACTATCCAAAATCAGACAGGTGCGTGCGAGAATTTTTCACGTGTTATTTGCTATTCTGAATCAAACTAGCTCACAATGATGGCCGATATTATTTTAAAAACAAAACAACCGTGTGTCTTTTGTATTCTTACAACTGATTCTTCGATAATTGTGATTCGAAAAGTGCCTCAAAGCTGTGTTGACCTCATGTACTAGTTCTGACTTTATACCAGTTTGGATATTAGATGGTTCATTTGTTTTCTTTACTTTGAAATCGCATACAATCAATTCAACATTCCACATTATTTAAATTTTATTGCATCGTAAATTGCGTTAACTCACAGCTCTGATCAAGACAGCTGAGGTTAGGCGAGCGGCGCTTTCTAAAATTTTGTCGAATATGACAAAGACAAAGCATGTTCAAATTTTTTCTCGGATTTGTTATGAAATAGCATTATACACTTGTCATTCACGGGTGAGAGAGGTTAGATTTTATATATATATATATATATATATATATATATATATATATATATATATATTCGTTATTATATAAAATCAGAAATATTTTGGGTGAAGCACTTGACTGTACTATTTATATTGTTGAGTGGCCATTCGGAAAGGTAGATTTCAGAATTCATTTATCGATTCCATTATTACTTTCTCATTAATCAAGATAACGAATCATGTTTCAGAAAAAAGATCACACATTTTCATTGGAAATCACAAACTCGAACTTCGAACTCTAGGATCAGAAGTTGGGGAAGGAATCAAATCTCCCTGAACGCTTCCTCACTTTTTTTTAAATCTCACTCAAATGAATAGAAATATGTATAAAAAACTGGGCAGAAGCACACAAAGATTTAGACAGGACTTACTTAAGTGTCAATCCCAATATCACTTGAGAAAATTGCAATTGAAGTTTTGAGTTTTCACTGATGTGGATGGGTTTATAGTGACATTTATGGATCTGCATTGGTTGAATTTGACATCGGACGTTTCAGCATGTGAAAGATAAATCTAATGCAAAAATTGACATCAGTCCTTTTAGCTCAAGACTACCCTCTACTCCCACCCTCACAATATGTGTATGTTGAGTCGAATATCCATCAAACAACCACTCTCCTGGCTGATGCTTAGGACGAACATTGGATAATTTCCGATGGATAATCGTGCAAAGTCTTACAAGGTTACTTTGCTACTGTTCGTTGCGAAATGAATGGATATTAACCACCTGTATACCGATTTGGGGGTATTTGCACCTCATCAGTACAGGGTAGGTCAGGCAGACAATGAATAATGTCTGCTAACCCGAATTAGACGATCAAAATTAATCCATTCCCTAGTTTCCGCTGAAAGTTCGTCAAGCATCTGGAAAACACCATTAGCTAACACCATCCCGACTTCAACTATTGCAACAAAGGTACTCGAAAAATCGAGATGGTGTTAGCTTGCTTGATGAAATCCAAGCAAAAATCGTGAAGGTAGTATTCCTATTGAAATCTACCTAAAAACACAAAAAAGATATTTATTGAAATTTCAAGTGGAACTCATTATTTTTGGAAACTCAAAACGGATAACGAGTGATCATTTATTAATAATTAGAAAAAGTTGCTAAATGTTAATTGTTGAATCATTCAGACAAAATAAATGATATACAAATATGTAGGCTTATGTGTATTTTCAACTGGAAAAAAACTATATTCTATGAGAATTTACAAACAAATTCAATGAAAACTGACCTTTTAGATTATTTTTGGTGGAGGAATTCAAGGTTAAGCTCTAGATATTCTACCGTTTCTTTTATTTTTTCTGCGCCTGTAGTATTCTTGAGGTGTTTTGAGACTACTATGTTTTAAACGACATTTTCCCAAATTGACTTCTGAGTGAGAATTATTGAAAAAGTAAATTATTGATAACAATTCTCTAAAATGTGTGGACAGATGACTGAAAATACAAAAGAAATGTAATTATTTACGTCATTTGTTCTCAGTTTGTGGTGGAAATATGTGAATTATATGTATTTGTTCATGAATTTTCATGGATCAAGTTCTCATTATGAATCATCCCAATGCTGTAGAATCATTTTTCTTCTGATTATCATTATGTTACTTACATTAGAGCAATGTGGCTTGCATTGCATATCAAAAGACGTTTCCCATTTCACTAATCATTACTTAATCTCACTTATTTTTTGAGAGTTGTAGCCCTCACGTTTGCGGTTGAATTTAATAGCTAAAAATAATTAAATATATATATATATATATAAAACTTTATTAGTACAGTGCTCTTCATCACAGTACAAATACATAAAGTACAAAAAGTCAATAATTAAAAAACATTGAATTCAGATACATAAATTAAAGTCATATTTCAGGATAAGAAAACAAATAACTAGATCTCTATCACTGGGTAATTTACAATTTTCTTCTTCCTCAATTGATAGTTTTTTTTCACGAATAACACACACGAATTTTCAAAATTATTTAGTGGCACACATCTTTTTATAAGGCAAATTGTTGAAGACTAGATTTTTTTTAAATGAAGTGTCACAGAATATATTTTTAGAATTGTGACAATTCACATCTTGAACATAATTCATATTTATAAAGAAATCGTTTGCTGCTTGCTTTCTAGTATTGTGACTATTTACATCTTGAACATAATTCAGCTCACTTGATAAATACGAGGATAACATGTTATTTTTCAATTTATATACAAAAATCAGTGTATATACAAAAATCAGTGTATACTCAAGAAATTTAGTAAGGTGCCACAATAATCAATATGAGGGGCAATGATTGACTTGTAAATTGTCAGTTTAGTAAAATGAGACACTTTATTCCCGAGCCTGTACATGTAACATATTTTTCGCGCCATTTTTTTTAAATGGTCACAATTACTGTTAAAATTCAGTTGGTTATCAATGATCACTCCCAAATACTTCAACATTTTCACTTCTTCAATGCTTTCTCCGTTTATTTGAATATTGAATTTTATTTTATTTTCCTTGATCATTTTTATATTTGCTTTCGAGGATATAATCATGAATTTCGTTTTTGTAACATCAATTTTGAGACCATTATTACAAACCCAGGTGCAGATATCCACAAGATCTTCGTTCAAGAACTTTTCCACGTCCTCTTTTTCACCAGAAAAGTAAAGTGGGGTATCATCCGCAAAAATGTTCAGCTTATAATTTTGAACGTGATGTATAATGTCATTTATATATAAAATAAATAATATTGATCCCAATATCGACCCTTGTCTTCTTTTCTGTGAATAGCTCTGGAACCACTCAAAAACTTTACCTCCAATGCCATATTTGTTGAAAAAAATTAAAAGTTAATCTGTATTTATAGTTTTAAATGCCCTCTGTAAGTCCAAGAGAAGGGCCCCTTTGATTTTCTTGTCATGAATGTCCACTTCCCAGAGCCGTTTTACGTGGATGACATTTTCTAAAACTTGATTGTTGTTCAATCAGTATGTCATTAGCACTGAGTAATCCAAGGAGTTGATCTTTGACTGCAAGCTCTAACAGTTTCTCAAGTATTGGTAGTGTATTGATTGGGCGATGTTCAGCAGCAAATCGTGTATTAGGAACTTTTTGGATCGGAATCACTGTAGATATTTTCCAAACATCAGGAAAAACCCCAGTAATCAAAGATGAATTTATTGTATCGGAAAATCTATTTCCAATGATGTCAAAAGCCGGTTCAAGTATGGTACGATTGATCCCGTCTTTGTCACTCGAGTTCTTTTTCAAAGATGCAACAATATTCTTCAGTTCATGCATAGTGATGCTTTTGAATAATAGAAATTCATCTGTACTTTCTGAAAACTCTCATGATTATCGAATTCGTTTATTAGAATGATGTTTTCAACAATATTATCTATACAAATAATGAAAAATGAATTGGAAACATTTGAAATTTCAGTATCGGAATTCACGTGTGTCCCCTCAAATATAATTTGCTTCCTATTTTGATTTTTTTTCCACCTACCAATTCTTTCGATGACTTCCACATTGCTCTGGGATCATGTTTATTGTCATCAAGTTGTTCTTCATAGTATTTCTTTCTTTCTTGTCTAATTAATTTGTTCACATGGCTTCTTACTATTTTATACTCGTCCGAGAGAGTTTCGCATTAATTTGCCTTTGCTTGTTTATATATCTCTGTTTTGTAATGTAATGAGGTCATGAGAAAGTATGAAAACGACACATTTAATTTGAAGTTATCAAAAGTTTTATATTTCTTGAAAGGCGCATGCGTATCCAGGCAAGTACTCAAACATGAAAGTAGATTTAGTGCTTAAATATTACTATCTACTATATTGGAATTCCATGAGGAATCGAATAGGGAAAATTGAAACTCTACGTCATTAATAGTTATGAAGTTTCTTTTGAACAAAACGTTTTCTCTATCAGGTTTAGCATTTAATATATTTTTATAAAGTGTTACCAGTATATTGTGTTGGTCTGCTACATTGTGTGTTGGTGTGCTACATTGGAAATATAATTAACTTCATATTTCACGGGTTTATCATTACTCATTAAATAATCAATGAGGGTGGCGGAGTTTTTTGTAACTCTGGTAGGTTCCTCAATCAGCTGAAATAGTCCTATCTCATTGAATAGTTGTTTAATCCTCAAGGTATAGGTATTATTGCTTATATTCAAATTGATGTTGAAGTCTCCAACAATTATCAGAGTACTTTTACTACAAAACAAATCCTCTACTGTATCTCCATAAAAAAAAAATAAGAAATCGGCATGAGAGCCGTTTGGTGCATGGTATAAAACTGACAAGGTGAAAGATATATTGAATATACTGAATTATATGGCTAGTTTCCAAGTATTTGTATTGAATACAGTGTTTAATATTATTTGCCTTTGGATAAACTGTCGCATGTATATTGTCACGCCACCAGTGTGTCTACTACTTGAAGTACATCTTATTATAGTTTATCCTCCTATTTCGATTTCATGATCTTGTCATCAGTTACAAGGGTTTCAGATGAGCAAACTACAAGAGGTTCGTAATAATGGATGCAATGAACTATGTTATCAATTTTGTTTATCATACTCTGACTATTCACATGAAATAATTCATTCGTTTTTATTTTGAAATCGAGTTCATGATTTAAGTTTGAAGTTGTTCCCCTTTCTTCCTCTCTAAAAAATGGGTTGCACTTACATTCGGTTCGGCATCTATTTCATAGTTCGATTTTTTCTGAATATTGTTGATTTGAGATTTTACAGCATCCTATAGTTGAGTGGTTTCTTCAACTTGTTCCTGTAGTATACGGATAAGACTTTTACTGATATACAATTTTGCTACTCTCTTCAGATTGTATCCATTTCCAGGGTAGTTTGACGTTCTTGATATATTGTTGCAGTCAAAATATAGGGATGTTTTTGAATATGCAACTGACGAAAAAACTTCAAGTTATTTTGATAAATTAAATCATTTATATTGAGAATATCATATCTATACGGTTCACAAGTATCTTTCATGTGTGTTCTAATTTTTCAAGAAAAATATTTGCAAGGTTGAGATTTAATTTATTTGACCATAGAATAACCCAGTCATTACTAGAAAAATTCTTTGAATTTGAGACTGCAGTTCGAACAAGTTCGTCATCATCTGCAAATGGTTTCAGTACAGACTGCACGTTATATCCTGGTATTGTGTTGGACATGTAACGTGCTACATCTTTTCCATGTACACCTGACACCATTAATATTTTTGCATACGTTTGATCCTTAGGTTTTGTGCTTTCTGTTAGGAAGTTACTAGGCTCAGTATTTGCAGCCATATACAGATGATGATTCTCCAAGGTGGTTTTGTCTACTGTCTGATTGCTTCTGTAACTTATTATTTCTCCCCGCCTTGTTTTTTCATATCGATGTTTCCATTCTTTTACTCCTTGAGTTCGTCACTATGAAATTCATTTTCTGCAGTTAGTGTTTCAATAGATGTTAACTTTTTTTTAATCACAGATTTGATCTCTAAAATAGTATTTTCAAGTTTTTTTTTTTCTCGTCTATGGTTCCGTTCAGTTCATCTTGTATTAATCTATACCTCTGTGATGTCTCTGTTATTTCTTTATCGAGATCTGCGATCTGACTTTTTTGTTTATTGATTTCGATGATATAATTCTGTTCCACATCAATAACTTCATCTTTGAAATCAATTGATGCCCTTTTAATTCTAGTGATATATGCATCTTCCTCTTGATTTTCATTCCCCAATTTTTGAATTTCCTCCATTAGGTCCTTAACTCCCTCATCTTTATCTATTTCCATTTTATGAATTTGATTTTCTGTTTTATTAATTTGGTTGCTTAGCAAGTCGATTCTTTTCTCCATGTTTCCTTTATCTTCTTCCTCATTTCTCTTCTTTATTTCACAACTTTTCGAGCATAGGATTTAATGAGCTTCTACTTTCACCATATATTTCCTATTTTCCCAACTAGGATGAAAACATTTAGACACTATATACAATAATGACTTGGACAATCTTTGCTCTTACAACATTTAAATGGTGCAGCCATTGTTACAGAACAATATATTTCAGTACGTCACTGGAAAATAATCACAATCATTATCTCTCACAGAAAATGTTCGACTTTTCGCGCTTTATCAATTCGTATGCTGTTTAAACACTTTTATTGTTTCTAGTTGCCAATATTATTAACTTCGATAACTTTGTACTCACTCAATAAGCCTTCATTTTCCGGAGAGATTGACATTAATTCAACCTAATTGATTGCACTTTCCACCACTTAAATAGAACGATTCCTTTGGAGAACATATGCACAAGTGTATTCACATTTAATTTTCGATGCTATATGTATTTGGTTTTTCTTTGGATGTTATTCGAAATATATTTCTTTTCTCACAACTATTTTCTATTGATACTGATCATCATACCTAGGATTATTTATGTAAAAAGTATGTTTCTTATATGTAACAGGAACAGCAATAAGATGCTGTCGCTGTATACTATACAGAGAATTGTTATATTTGCCTAGACCGAAAAAGTTTAGTTGCACCAAGTAAAAGTATGAAACAACTAACAGAAGTGAAAAGAGAACTGCCGACACTTTCTACAGTTTATTGAATATTCTCAATAGTGGTATGGAGATGTAAGAAAGATAATTATTCTCATTGCTATTCAGGAGTAGTGTTCATTGCTCTCCTGCTGGTATTGTTTGCAGTAAAAACGACTGCAGCAATTTTTCCGATGAGAAATAAAACCAATTTTTTCCTGTTTTGAATTGTTAGTTCAAGAGTTTCCTGTAATTGTATATAAAACATGTTTACTACAATTTTTGTAGCATTGTACTCAAATTCAATGATGAATGAATAATTCAATACAATTTTTCACGAATGTGTATTCTCTGATTCCGTAAATCCTCTAGAATGGTTTTATTCTGAAAGACACGTCCAAAAAACACTTCTAATGATATTAATATGAAATATAGCGATAAATATATCAAGAAAGCAGCATACACAACTTATCTTTCTGTTGCCGCCTCATTGACAGGATCATTTTCATTTGAAGTTACTTTCTTCAAGATGTTAATAAGAAACTGATAATCATTTCATATTCCTATTAATTAATTCTAATAATTCCATATGAATATCCTGACAACTTAAGGTTTTTTTTTACAGATTATGTGTTTGATTTTTGTCACCACATGTACCATAGCTTCTCCAACAAATGATGTAGAAACAAATGAGAATTCAACTCAACGGGTGGAAAGTGGGGAAAATAGTACTCGTGAAGATGGAGAAATAATTAATGATGGTGGGGAAGAAGTGTCTGAAAAAAATACAGTTGAAAATGAATCTAGTGGAGAATGTGGCAACCAAAGAGGAGTTGGAGGCAAGGAAAGACAAGATGAGGAAGGATTTGAAGGACCAAGAGGATTTGGTGAACAAAAAGGGTTTGGTGAACCAGAAGGGTTTGGTAGACCTAGAAGAGGACCAGGAGAGACTGGGGGACCGGGAGGGTTCAGAGGACCCAGAGGACCAGGAGAGTTTGGAGGACCCAGAGGGCCTGGAGCGTTTGGAGGACCAGGAAGGGGACCAGAACCAAAGAAACCACAAGGTCAAATAGGATCGGGAAGGCCAGGAGGGCAAAGAACCCATGATCGACAACCAACTTCCACATCTCTTTCACCTGTGACTGAATACTGACTATGATCTGAAATTGTAATAGATGTTGGAATTACAATAAAAAAAACTTAAAAAATATTTATTTGGCAACATTGAACGAGTAATTTGGTAACTCTAAAATTTTCATTCATTGAGTACTTCCCGATCAGTTTTGGAAAGATTGCTCATTATTTAGTGTTATATTTTTATATATTCAACACTGAATTGAAAATCATATAAAGGTGTAGTTCATATTTTCAGTAAATCAATGGATGAGGTTTTGGGTTGTCAATCATACAGATTCTTTTATTTTTTATGGAAACACCTACTTGTCTCATATATGCCTATCAAACTATCTACCTGACTTGTCTAAGCCTGAATTCATCCTCTGCATGGAATATACTTATCAACGAATTAATTTTCAGTATATTTTTTCGAATATTGTTACGAATCTGGGTTCCATTCATTGAAACTCCCGAACAACTAATTATTTTTCTTTTCATTCCACTTTGAAATACAACTCAATAGTATACTCTAACAATACAATACTTGTTCACAAATATAATGCATAACAATATTCACCAGACTAACTTCTGACTGACTCATGTGTCGCATATGACCCGCTTACATAGTACGATCGAAGCTTCTGGAATAGTGGCGATCGGGAATGTTCCATATCGTCATGGTTAACGGCCGGTTTTCTCCTCGCATCTTTGAACGGCGGTTATCACAACGGCCAGGCCAACGAATGCATGTAACAATTGTAAGCAGTACATGACTGGGCTCAGTTTATTTTCGTGTTTTCCGTGACACGTAATTTTCTAAGTCATTGATTCATAATGATAGGGCTTCAGTTTGTCAAGGTGAACAACTCTTATCCTAGTCCCAGGGCTGCATTAGATTCTGTAACCACGTCGTTAATCTTCTTCTTTACCTCATACGGCCCTTCTCAAAACGGTGTTAGTTTGGGGGATACACTTTTTTCCGCCGTCGATTGTACAGCCAAACCTGGACACCGTCTTTGAATCCTCCTGAATTAGCTTCCAAATCATAACGAGCTTTCATCTTGTCACTGGCCAGTATCAACATCTTCCGATCTGTTTCGTGAATTTTCACCAGACTATCCTTCAGTTTATCTGCGTACTCGTGTACTCCTACCACTTGGGTGCCTGGTGATCCGAATACCAAGTCACAGAGCAAGTTCCCTAGCTAGCCAGGTTAAGCTTGGTTGAATCATGGACGACTGCTCTGTATGCCATCAGAAATAGTGGGAGGTGTCTGTCCCAGTTCTTCTGATGTTTTTCCCTACCTTGAAAAGATGTTGTTTCATAGTACGGTTGAATCTTCCGAAGATGCCATCTGACTGGGGGTGATTTCTTGAATGATTTCGACTCAAAATTATTTCCTTGGTCGGGATGGAGCACCATCTGAACTCCGATCTTGACAACATGTTGTTCACCAATGACCGTGCTACTGTGGATGCTTCCTGGTCTGGAATGGCATAGACTCTACCCATTTACTGAAATAGTCCATGGCAACGAGAATGTATTTGTTGCCATCATCTGTCACAGGAAAGGACTCCCAGATGCCTACTGAATTTCCTTCAAGACTTCATTTATCCCCTTCCTGGGCAAAACCATTTGGAAAATTGGCGACCTCCCATCAGATGATTTTCATACCCGTTTGATCAATCCATTTTCCACAACCAGGAAACCCATTCTGCCCAAATTGCTTTGAAGATGGGATCTCTGTCCGAAATATTTCCCCAGGAGGGTGTGCCAGTTCCGTCTTCTCTCCGAAGTGGAAAGTCCCCAATGTTTGAATCGGTTTCCTGGTCCTGTCTCATGTGTGCGGTGGTCCATTGGTCTTCAGTTAACAGTGACTCCTTCGTGGGACTTTGTTTTCTGATTTTGCTCGGATGTTCTAGGATGCGGTCTTCTAGAAATGATATCTGCTTGTTCTAGGCGATGTTCGGTATCAGCATGATGCCGATCAGTCTTTGTCCTGTTGGGCGAATTATCAATGATTCTCCTAACTCTGTTGACTTGCATGAGCTGAGAAACTTTGCTTTCCCTAGCCCGCGTTTTTTCCGATGTATTGGCCAATCCAGTTTCTTGGCATCTGCTCGAAGACTCACTGAATGATCTTCTCCTCATCGGTGAGCAGGAACGTACGAATGTTCTCCAAGGTGATGTCGAAAGTGGTGGCAACCTCACCTTACAATCTTTCTGGATATGTTCGCTCCTTCCACATATGACACAGCTTTCTCTTCTCTCTTTCGGTGATCCTGACCTCGTGGGTTGGTGGAAACGTGTTTGTGTTGTCCAAGATGATGCAAAGTGGTGCACCTCACCTCAATTTTGGAAATGTCCCTCCTACCACACCTGAAGCAGTGGCCTCTTGATTCTCCTGGTGATATTGTCTGCGTAGGTGATTATGGATGTGATTGTGCCCTTCAAGATGATGACAGCCGTGGTGGTAACCTCACCCTGCAATTTTTCTGCAAATGTTCGCTCCTACCACACCTGAATCAGTGTCCTTTTGCCTTATTGTTTGCGCTGTTATTCTTGGATTCTAGTACATCCAGTATTTTGCTGAGCATTTGCTCTATGCTGTGACATTGTTTCTCCATCTGAAGTTGTTCTTCGATCGATACCGCTATCACTTCTGGCTTTGATGTGTTGAAAGACTCTTCGTCTTCCAAGAGATATGAACCAAAGCTACACAACATTCCTTGAAGTATGTCAATCTCGGGGTCCTTTGTATTCCAATTGCTCTCAATCCATCGATAAATAACTGTTCTTTGAAATTCCCGGAGGCATTTGAATAGGCAAGCTGGATATGTCTTTGCACGTCTGCTTCAAACTCCTACAGACTTTAACCCGATTTCTGCACACGTGTTCTCAACTGTGCCCGGTATAGCTACTCTCGATATTGGGTGGTGTATCGCAATTCTAAAGCAGCAATAAAATTTTCATACTTGCGATTTTGGTCTTCTGGAATAGTCTGAGACATTGCCAAAGCCACTGTAAGTGCCGTTGCCTTTTCTTTGTCGTCCCATCCATTGGCCGATGCCGCCGCTTCAAACTGTTTCCGATATAGGGACCATGGCGACTATCCATCAAAAGTCGGTGCTTTTACGAAATTGTGCGTGCGATATGGCAACGCTGTCACGGTGGTCTTGGATCTTCAGTGAAGAAATTTTCTTTTCTAGTTCTTCTCGCACCGCATCAACTTCCGTTTTATCTTACTGTACACTCTTTCCATAGTTTTCCATACTGTATTGAGTTCGGCAATGATTTCATCCCGTGATCTGCTCCTCGGTTTCCTGGAATTTATGTTCAGAAAGTGCGTTCTGTTGTTCTCGTTGTTCCTTCTTCTCCTGTCTTTCTATTCGCCGCCGTTCTTCATCCTTCTGTCGACGTTCCTCTTTATGTTGTTTTTGTTTACGCCGTCACTCTTCATCCTCTTGCTTTTCTCTCTGCTGTCGTTTCTCTTCGTTCTGTCGACATTCCTCTCCAATTTGTTTTTCTTTCATCAGTCGTTTCTCTTTCTCGGCAAACTGTTTTGTCTGACAATTTCCATTACGGCCTTCATCTAGTCGTATCGTGTATTTCCCGTATTCACTAATAATTGTCCTCAAAAGTCACTAAATTCCTCACTTCCGACACCAACTGATACGAGTCTGGGGTCCATTTATTGAAACTCCTGAACAACTAATTATTTTCCTCCTTATTTCACTTTGGAATACAACTCACTAGTATACAATACAATACCTCTAACAATACAGTTACAACGCATGACAATATTCACAAGACTGACTGACTCATTTGTCGCATATGACCCGCTTATATAGGACGATCGAAGCTTCTGGAATAGTGGCAATCGGGAATGTTCCATATCGTCATCGTTAACGGCCTGTTTTCTCCTCGTATCTTCGAATGGCGATTATCGAAAGATCAGGAGCATGACGTCATTCCCAATGCAGGTAACGGTGGTAAGCAGCACAGGGGGGGAATCAGGGTATTGTGTTGTTCTCCGTAACAATATATCGATTTATTCATGGTATACTGGGTGTTCTTGAAATTTCCATACAGCAATTCTATGTACAATGTGTCAACATGAAGAAAATATTTAGGGACGTTTCTCCAAATAGTACCAAAGCCTTAAGTATCAACTTCGGCTGATTTTTATGTGAGTAACTGATAATTCAACAGACTAATCAGTACAGGAAATATTTGAAAATCGCTTTTTGTAATTGAACGTTCGGATGAAACATTGAAATATGCTCATTAATATGTATGTTTGTAATATATTTATGAACCTCGAGAATCACTACTCATTGGTGGAAATTGTCCACTAGGATTGTCCGTCTTTTCAGGATTTTGTTCTTTCTGCTAGTGAACAAACGCAGATGTCTACTGGTCACTCTCTGACATGTAATCAACCGGTCCATTCCAAAAGTCCCGTACATACTTTATGGAAAATTGAGTACGATTGATTTGTCTGAAATTTAAAATTTGTAAAGGTTCAACTTTCTAATCAAAAGTGGCTCCAACTTCCTAAGATTCGATCCACAGGACGTGAGAAAGCTCCGTATTCTTGCCAGACTGATCCCAAAATACTGATAGAACTAAATACATGTTTTTATTGATCTGTAGAATTCGATTCATACATTCAATGATCTTGATTCAATATGTGTATTCGAACTAAAAAAAAATACTAGGTCAGTTAATCTGATTTTCGCATATATCGCATTTTATGCTTCCTGGATTCAAAGTGTCTAGGACCCAACTCGATGAGGCAAATGGTTTGATATGCAGGCGATGCCAATATTACGTGATTAGACTGGAATATCGTTTTCAAGATTCCGATGAATATTTCGAACAGTTTTAAGTTAGTACCAATATTCGCACAAGGATCGATATATCCTATAGAAGTGTGTGTCTGTGTACCTTCTGCTCTTTGCGTGTATGTGAGTGGGCGCATAAATCCGAAGCGATATGTTCATTTCATAATATGGTCAGGGTTCAGTTGTGACAACCTGTCATCTGGAATGCTCTCTGATAAATGAGTAGATGGATATTTAATATTATCTTTGCGGCGAGCATATCGCAATTGCCACAGTTAACTCACAATATACGTTCCTACAGATACTTTGAACAGACTTTTATTTGCTATAGCTAGTAACCATGACTTTGTCTGCGTAGAATTTGTATTTTCAACCCTGTTTTTTTGTGTTGTTCCATCTAGCTCATGGGTGCCTGTGGCGTTGCCCGCTTCTTGTTATCCCTTTACCGGGATGGAATTTATTCATTTTCAACAGAGGGTCAAAACACCAATTTTCACGACCCTAAATTGAAAACTGAAGAAAACCCCTATTGAAATGTTCACCTATTCAGTGATTGAGTTTAAATGAAATGAAACACGTATTTTTTTAATTGTAACAAAGACTTCAAATACCAATTTTTGAGATCCTAACTTGAAAACTAACGGAACCCTCATACAAACTCTTACTTTCCATTCTACCCGGTTAGAGCTTAAATTTCTAAAAATAATGAAACCCATTTTTTTTATTTGTAACGAATACCTCAAATACCAATTTTTATGATCCTAACGTGATAACTAACGGGTTGAATTTATAAAAACACTGAAACACATTTGTTACAAAGTACGCATTTATTTGTTACAAAGACCTCAAATACCAATAATCAGTGACCACAAAACTCGAAAACCAACTTCCAACCCCCAACTAATTTGGGGTTGAATTTTCAAAAACCCTAAAATAAATGTTTCTTTATTTGAAAAGAAAAGCCGAAATACCCACTTTTATCACTCTTACTTCGAAACTAACGCTACTTCCAACCCTCCTTCTCACTACTTTTTCCACCGTTCTATCAATGGAATTCTTCTTGTTAGTTATCTATGTCAGGAAACGCTGTCGAAATTTCAGCTCTTTGAGTCAAGCGGTTTGGTCTGGATATAATCTAATTATATATTTGCTGTTATATCCTAGAATGGGTTGATCGTTTTCACGCTCTGGGGTGTCAAATGCAAACGATATTATGTCTGAGCCGTGAATAGAGTCTGATCTGCAGAAACCCAGGCCTAGCCATCAGCTCATCCAATTGTTGTTGTTCATTGTTGTCTGTCTGTTGCTCATCATATACAGATCTGGAATAAAATTATGGAAATATCGTTCCAGTCGATTGGTACAACATATAACAGAAATTATATGCGATGGATAATCAAGTACTTAACTGGACCAGAACATTCTACAGTGATCCAGTTGAATACTTGATTATCTATTGCGTATGTTATATTTTGTACTGGTCGACTGGAACTATATGCCGATAATTTTATTTCAGATCTGTATATGAAACGAGCTAGATCCAAATTGAAGGATCTTGAGTGGCAGGAACTGTACAAGAATCCAGTGCAATTTCTCAGCTTTTTAACATGCCTGTGCGATATTATCTTCATCAAGTTCTTCGAATGTTTCGAGCCTTTTTGATGGTATGATTCTTCATAACGACAGCATTGTGGAAACAGTTCATTATCGATTAGCAATTCAATGAAAAGGTTTGGAGAGTGTGCCATTAAAATAGATTCTGCAAATAATTCAAACAAATTCGATGTTCTGTTTTCTTGCCTCCACAATATATCTCGTCTCCACGACCAAACAAGACTCTTGCGCTTTCTTCGTTCAAAGCTAATTTTGGTGAAGTTGCATTGTAATCATGAATGGAAATCATGATCCCTCGATCAGCCCAGTAACATATTGGTATCTCCAATTGACAATAAAAATATATCTGAGAGCAGATCTCGTAAACCAGGAAAAATAAATGTTTCAACTATGCGATTATTTAGCCGGTGAGATAACCGCTAGTGAAAATAGAAGTGATGCCGTTATACGCAAAAACGGTATTGAATCTGGAGATCTTAATTAATTACACACACACGTATTTTTAACGATACAACTGTTTCATTTCCTGTTCTATATTTGAATTATTCAATGTATGTATCATATCTTCAAGATTACTAGCCTAGCAACATCTGCGGTCAATAGTTCAGGCTAGAAATACAGGAATCATTATTGATTATTCTTCTCAATTGTAACAGCCACTAGAATCGAAGAGTTGGTGTTCAGGAAGGAGATGGTTGAACGAATCATTCGGTTTATGTCTTTGAACTCGAAAAGCCGTAGACGACGGTTGACTTTTGAAATATTATGGGATAACATTCCATGAATTACTAATACCTTGTCTTTCTCCGTTAATATTCCAATTCAATGATTGAATGTTATACTATAACCAGGTACGTTGGAATAATTCCTACAAATTTGTTTTATTTTTGAGGAACGCCTGTTGCAAATGGCTAACACATAATTTTCCCGTTTCATTATTATTTTTGCGATCATATTATGTTTAGGTCAATATTTCTTTATAGATATAATTGTTACAGCGTGACATGTTTCATCATTCCACGAGTGTTAGTGGAATATGAAATCCCTGTGGACTTGATAATCCAATTAGTTGGGGGGCAACCTAGGGACTGCTTGTTTATCTGGAAAATGATTCGAGTGAGTATTGGAAACACATTGTAATAACTTGATTGAATCTGAATATGTGTATTCTATCTCATCTGAATTCATTTTCTATTGTCAAATATGTCACGGGACAAAAACGGGTCAATAATTCCGCTACATGACAAATTAGTTTCAAGTAGTTGGGAATTATTCGGCAATCGTAGTATCTTCACCTTTCATTACCATACAGAATCTTCAGAATTCCGTTTAACTTGAATTTTTGTTCATAAAACTTAATCAGTTATATTTTCATCATTGTGTATATTGAAATTTTGGTTCGCAGGTATTCTCATCTTGGGCAAAAGGTACAGTTTGTACATATAAGATACGTATCCTGGAAGTATTTTTTTCTGAAACACCCACATGATCATTTTGATATTAATTTAATATTCTCAACTTTCAAGTATCGATAATCAATAGTTTTTGGTTATTAGAATCCAGGACCATCTGAACCATTGTGAAATAGTTATTTTGGAATTACTTCGCTTGGTGTAATATACGAGTATAAGTGGATTTAACATATTTTGTTTCATTTTAATGTTGTTAACAGAATGGGAATTTCAAATTTCCATCCTATAAATGAACAATGAATTCTGGCGCCCAATTCACAAAATTAAATCCTGAAACTTCTGCTAGACACATAATGAAACTACGAACAGGCAAAGCAGTACAAAGAATTCCACTCTGCTTAATACTGAAAAGCAGGGTATTTGAAGTGACATGTGAATCGTTACATATTGCATTATTTGAAAATGAAACTCTTTGAGACTGCTGCAATGACTGCCTCAGTCGTACGTTTCTGGAACGGAATGCAGTTTAATACAATAGTTAGTCGAATATTCCGAGAAATTATAGAGCGACCTACGTGAGTATCCCAAAATGTTTTTTTTGAGAATATAAAATGAGCCAGAAATCATTAGACGAATTATAACATATGATTGGGCTACACATCAGATAACAAACTGCAAAACTACCCGTTGTCAAATACATTTCCAAATGAATATCCTTTGAGCAACATAATATTGATGAATCAGGCGCTATTTTTCAGTCATGTGCGCTATTCCAGGATATATAATAGAGCGACAACCGCGCCGTGCCATTAATGGAGTGGGTTATAGTTTTGAAATCATTTCAGATGCTCTCAGACGTATTTGAAATGATCCTCTGAAGCGGCTCGTGCACAATAGGTCTAACACCTCTCTTGGATTTATTGGGTAATATTCCAACTTCACTCTTCTGCAAATCAGATGAACGATCTCCTTTAATATCGAGAATGATTAATAAATACGGGTTCCAGTGGATGATGGCATTTGTGTGAACAATGAGACTACCGTAAGTTGCTGAAATAACTTTTTCGTGGATAGTTCAATATGTACTATTAATGTACATGATAGCTTTGGCGTTGTCAGAAAATGGATTGCAAAGTTCATTAGCAAAAATAGTAACATTATCTAGGTTATCGTGGGGCCAGAAATGAACAAAGATATTGAAAAATATGTATTTAGTTTTTTTCTTACAATAAACCTCATTCATAAAACGGACTGAGCAGTATGAAATAATTTCTCCTAGCCCCTTACAAATTCATAACCCCATACAGATCCCTAACCCCCTACCTATCATCCTGAAAATTGGCGATTGTGAATTTTTGACAGCTATGAAAATAGTTGTGAGATTTGAAACGAATAACGTGGGGCGCATGCAAAAGATAATTGATCCATACATATTTCTAACAATTTTATTGCACTGTAAATGATATGAATTATTGTTTCCTCAACCACAGATACTCCCTAAAATCCTTACTTATTATCCTGATGAGATTATAACAGACATGTGGCAAATTTCAGGTTTATCTCAGTTACTTTGTAATCGATTGCTACTGAATGATATTATTATTGCAGACAGACAAACCAACAGACAGACGAAAGAATGAATTATTATTGTATTGTGATCCAGTTCTGAGCTGTTTCAAGTTTTTAGCTCATTGGGACATTAGTTTGAAATCGATTGCAAGATTTGTACCGAACAAACAGACAACGAACGCGAGGTGATATGAACGTGGTGAAAAAGGGGGCAAGAAAAACTCCACAAAATACATAAAAGACGAAGTTCCCATGGAAATCCAGATGGGAAAGCTACCCTGCCTATATTTGGCAGTGATGGAGAGACCAGCAGCTTCTCAAATGCCTGCAAATTGGGAGGAAACAATAGGATCAGTTGCGCTACCAGAAAGTATTTTGAATACCTCTAAAATGAGGTCTAGCTGTAGAGGAAGCTAGGCTCCAATCGGTTGAACCGATAAAGAAGAACTATTGATGGCCAACCGAAAACAAGAAAGAGTGGCAGAGCCTTAGTGCCTACCAAACTTACCAGCTGAGTGAATGAAAATATGCAGAACTCCCAACAACGGAACAGATGACACCACCATGCAGTGGTTGGAAGGTGCTATTGGAGACTCCAAACTAGGGGATGGGTGGAACTGAGGTAGTTGAGAAGTCAGCAATGCAGAAAACCCTCGGACTGATATAAGCCTCATACAACAAACTGAAGGATATTGGGGTGAACATCCTTAAGTATTCCTAACGCTCTCGATTGACCTTCAGACTGGAAGATCCTGGAAAACAGGGTTCGTGATAAACTACAAGTTTTGGTTCCACAAACCTGACACCAAGGAGTGATAAACTCAAAGCGACCACACATGACCTCACGCCCAAACTTAGCACTTAAGGAAACGGGCAGAAGTGCAGGAAGCACCAATCAGCAGAATCAGAAAAAAACCCAAAAAGGAAATAATAATAATAATAATATATATTCGTTTAAAAATAGAAGTGGATAACAAATTTCCCAAAGTGTTGGCGACATTCGGCTACAGTCGTTCTTCCATGGAACCAACGAAAAAAAACATAGTTATAAGCATGAGTGGTTCGCAAGCAACAACAAAAAAAACATTAATACATATATTGGTGACAGTTATGAGATTTCGTTAAAAATTGCGATAGAGTTTCAATAATACAGTGAGATTTCAATTCAATTGAGGTGAAAAAGGAAGAGATAAGAACAATTCTCAATCTCTCCACTACTTGCAAATACAGCGCAATGCCGCGACAGTAGAAGTAAGAATGCATTGAAAGAGATATCACGGGGGCAAAGATCTGTATCCTATGAAACAGCAAAGCAGCACTCAAAGCTCTGAAGTCACACACTTGTGAGTCTAGACTGACTTGGGACTGCAAACTCTTCCTAAGACAACTGGCTGCGAACAATCAGGTTACTCTGATGTGAGTGCCAGGTCACAAGGGAATCAAAAACAATGAAGAAGCGGACAGTCTTGCCTAGGAAGACGCAAACACTCAACTTTCCGGCCCACATTACCGAAGAGTTACGGCGCTGGGAAGCTGACCAAATTAAAACTCACTGGAAGAAGGTTCCAGATCAAAGGCAAGCGGAAAGGCTTCTGAGCCCATCACCATAGAAAGCTGAACAGCTTCTCGAATTGAACAAGAAAGACTTGAAACTGGTAACTGGACATGTTTCTCTGAAGTATCACCTCAGAAAAATTGATGGATCAGACAGTGAACTGTGCCGTTACTACGAGAACTTCGCTGAAACTGGAGAACACCTACTTTGCGACTGCCAAGCGCTGTTCTGCAGAGGGCTGAAATTCTTCGAAGGGGTATCACTAATGCCCTCAGACATCAGGAACTCAGCTCCCAGGAATCCCGGGTCTTGAATAGGTGAAGGGTTATGTACAAAAGACGTTATAGTTCGAGGTTTGGAGAGGCTGAAGAGTCATATCGACCCCCTACAATCTACAACCCATCGCCTGTCAAATATATTACTTCATTAACAATTCATTAGCATAAGACATGAAATGTGACCGTACAAAGAGGACAATGAATGTTTTTGATTTGAACCAATGCGACTTTCACTGCAACGGTTTTGGGTTTGCATTCTAATTGTTCATTTATTTTTGGGAATCAATGAGTGAGTGATATCTTTCTCCAATGGGTAGTATATAGATTCAATAAAGAAGTTTGGGTTTCTGTTTGGGTTCGTGTTCTTATATGAAAAAATTCAAAAATACCCTTCCAAATACGAATATTTTTGAAAAATATTTAAAGTTCCAGTGGAAAATACTTACTTGGGAAATGCACTCGAATGAAAACAAAATGTAATTGAGAATTTTTTCTGCGATTTAAGATATTTGTTGTTTTCAAGTTCCACAACTGGAAGAGAGTTTTCAATTATTTATTTCTGGAGACATGGAGGAATAGAGAGCAGGAATTCCTTGATGAATCCATATAAAAAAAAAATCCCCAATTGAAATTGTTAAAAGATATGCGAATTTTATTTCATCAACAATGCAATTGAAATATCTTCCAGACTTTGCGCCTCTATTACTCACCCATTATTCGGAAGTCATCCACTATGTCTTTTCCGGCATTGGCGATCACATGAGAATACTGAAAAACAATAAATTATTAATGGGAAAACTCGTTGGATTACGATCGCTGGCGAATTGAGAAATGTAAAAATAATGAATTTCCCTAGAAGTTTTTCCAATGTCCCAAAGCAGCAACTTAGTTTCCGATGTCCCTTTTTATAACATTGGGTAACACAATTGATGTTATATTTGTCCATTCAAACCTACTGGATGATTAGAAAACAAGGAACTTTGAAAACTCCTTCACAACGAATTCAATATAAATTGAAACAAGTGGTAGACCACAAGCGAAAAAAAGTACTTCTATGGCAAATACCACGCAGAACGTTGAATGATATTCACCAGAAAATATATATAAACTTCCATTGAGAATTAAAATTGATTGCAAATGTTTCTTTCTGATAAACTTGATTATGTTCATTTTATGCCAGGTCCCCCTAACAATCCGCATCCCGGTTTCAGGCTTTTGGCCTTCACCAGTACGGAGTACTCACCAGTCAGAGATTCGAAGACCTCTGGCCGAAGCAAGACCCATCCCAAATGAAAACTTCATCACGCTTAATCATCTGTAGGTACGGAAGATGTTTTGATGATACCTGCCAAAATATTCACAGAAAACTTCTGCTGGAATCATTTTCGGAACATACCAAACAGATTTTAGTCAGTGCACGTACTGTAGAAAATCATGTGCTGTTTGGTTCATCCCTAGAAACCATTGAGCAAAATTCAGTCGTAATCTACAAATGAAAGAGTCATCACTTTTTCAAAATTATAAGTGTGCAATGCGGGATCTCACCGCGATGTTTTGCTACCAGAGGCGCTACCAGCGCATAACCTGAATAAATCGTGTTTATAATTGTGTCAATTATTTGCTCATGTATCGATCTCAAAACCCACTATCATGCATCATTCATGTGCGTTTAGTTGTATCGATAAATTCGTTACCTGGTGACGAAACTATTGCGAAACAGTGAGAAGTCACGAAAACATTACAACTTTATGCTCGTGCGCTTTCGCAGAGTCATACCTACTCCAAACTGACTACCTCCCACCCAAACGACTTACTGCCTCTCGGCTTATCCACCCAGGGTTTCGGTGAGTTGGGGGATCCGGTACGCCAGATCAGCGCACTAGGTAATCCTCGCTACCGAATAATTTCAGCCACGGTGGGGCCACTTGATAAAACAAGCTATTGGCTCTGAGATGTCAGTGCCCGAGCTGGTTAATGCGCCGCTCATCGTTGAGTCAGCAGGGAATACAGACACCCATGCCCGTTAGGTGAAAGACTCCATCGTCTCTATCAAATTACGGTGTTGTTTTTCATTGGTCCACTATCTAGCAACCTTTTTCCCCTGGGCACCCATGTCAATAGGATAATTCCATTATCAGTAAGATTCCTCTCGCATCAACCGGAGAACTCGAGATACATTCGATGGGTTTACGGCGCATCAGGCTTTCGCTGTTGTACTAATCGAGTCAACGTTTGACGAGTCACCCGGGGGTCATATTCGCATGATTCATGTGCGTTTGGTTATATCAATAAATTTGTTTCCTGGTGACGAAACTATTGCAAAACAGTGAGAATTCACGAAAACATCCAGAAAATATCTGTTCAGCTCAGCTCAAACATTACAACTTTATGCTCGTGCGCTCTCGCAGAGTCACACCTCCTCCAAACTGACTTCATTCCCCCCCAGGTGACCTACTGCCTCTCGGCTTATCCACCCAGGCTTTCGGTGAGTTGGGGAATCCGGATACGCCCAATCAGCGCACTGGGTAATCCTAGCTACCGAATAATTTCAACAATGGTGGGGCCATTTGATAAAACAAGCTATTGGCTCTGGGATGTCAGTGCCCAAACTCATCGCCGAGTCAGCAGGGAATACAGACACACATGCCCGTTAGGTGGAAGACTTCATCGTCTCTATCGAATTACGGTGTTGTTTTCCATTGGTCCACTATCCAGCAACTTTTTTCCCCTGGGTACCCATGTCAACAGGATAATTCCATTATCAGCAAGATTTCTCTCGCATCAACTGGAAAACTCGAGAAACGTTCGATGGGCTTACAGCGCATCAGGCTTTCGCTGTTTCACTAATCGAGTCAACTTTCGATGAGTCACCGTCGCATACGTTTTCGCAGAAGCTACTAGGGGTTTCTCAAAAGGTTGCCTAATGATGATATATTGCTTCCCAAACACGCATCAGGAGTCGAACAAGTAAATTCCTTCAAATATTAAAGAAGAGTCATCTTCAAGCGCCAGTTTCCGCTCAGATACCGACCCAGAGTTTCAAACCCTAAAGTGCTGACAAAAAGGAACATTTTCGATTTTTGTGTTAGAGGAGTTGGTGCATGAAAATTACACTTGGTTTCAATACGAATAAAATTATAGATGAAAAAAAACTGAAAAAGGACGCTTATAAAGCAATATGGATCAGCTTTCCAATCCATATTGCCATATAAACTCTAATTTAATTTTCAGCTCTTCAGTTCATATTGTTACGAAAGACTGAAAAAACTCATCCACATGGGATTACCAGTTTTACTAAGTCTTGGCAAATTTGCTAAGACCAACCTGTGCGTTCACCATATCTTTGTGACGATTTTTTTTTCTGATGATCTTGGTGGGAATACCAGTTCATAGTCATCAAATAATTGTATTGTCATCATGTGCAAAATTTTGAATAATTCGGACATCTGAAAGTGAGTAAAGATCATTTTCTGAGATTTCATTACATACATACATACAGATGAAGCTAATAAAGCGTATGTGAAAAAAAAGTAAACCGACGAAATACGGAACTGAAAAGTTAAAAATGAAATAAACCTCCGTAGTCTCAATAACTAAGCTCCTAAACTACTGTAAGTAACTAATTTTGAGTTGGCGCCAAACAAACAAGCAAATGAATTGGATTAGGCTCAAAATTATGGCATCGAGTTGCGCGGTGACATTCTGATAATTTTTTCGAAGTAACTTAATGTTCTTCGTTGATTGTTCGATTAGCCGGAGTCTACTAATTACTACCTACTTGTTTTTTGACTACTTCCAAAATACTTACTAACCCACCGTACTTCAACTATTACCATTTGAATTATATGATTATCTACTTTTTCTATTTGTTGTAATATAAATTATTTTTGTTGTTCTGGTTAGTTCATTCCAATACTTCGTATATCATTCCATCCTTTCATAGAATAAAATCATTGTGACGGATGTAGGAGAACAAAAATAATGACATTAGCGATCTGTCATTGTCAACTACATATGTGTGCCTATGTTCACAAGTGGAAAATCAACTATACCCTATTTCTCTACCCGTAATGATCGACAATACCATTCAAAATCCTGACATAATAAACAATGAGGTATACCCTATCCAATAAAGAAATAATCATCCAAATCGAAGAACCCAGTACAAAGTTATGCCTGATAGAATCGGTTAACGCACCAGAATTCAGAGGGTGAGTGATCAATATCCTTCATTTTGCTACCCTTAGGGGTGGATTTCATCTTTTAAATTCAAATGGGACCAACTTCGAAGAACACCCTATCCACTGAATTGAATGTCTCAGTAAAAAATTATGCGTGATCATACATAAAAAAAATAAAAAAATATACGCGTCGACTGGAGAACCTCCACCTTTTTGGTTTCGCCGGTTAAAAAGGAGGGAAAATTATACCTTTCTTGATATATTTGTATAGTTTTATAATAACTAGTGTGACTCTGTATTCAAATCTTAAAATTCTTCAATATTCGGTATGAATAAACGTTTCGCTTGATTTCTTCGATTTGCTTTTAATTGTGTCATTCTGAAAAAAAATATCCGGAGATCATTAGGAATCATGAAAAATATTACGAACAATTTATATTCTCAATCATTTTGCGACACAACTATAAAATAAAAAAAAAAAAAGAAGGACGTGCCGCGTTCGGGTAAAGGGTTTGTAAGAAATGTTATTATTGAATGTCTATAATATTCCATTTTTAACCGACGAAACCAAAAAGGAGGAGGTTCTCTAGTCGACGCGTATATTTTTTTTTTTATTTTTTTTTCATGTGTGATTACGCATAACTTTTTACTGAGACGTCCGATTCCGATAAATTCCTCTCGATGGATAAGGTGTACTTCGAAGTTGGTCCCATTTGAATTTAAAAGACGAAATCCACCCCTAAGGGTAGCAAAATGAAGGATAATGATCACTCACCCTCTGAATTCTGGTCTGTTAACCGATTCTATCAGCTATAACTTTGTACAGGGATCTTCGATTTGGATGATTCTTTCTTTATCAGATAGGGTATACCTCATAGTTGATCAACTTTGGATTTCGAATGGAATTAACCACCCTTACGGGTAGAAAAATAGGGGATAATTGATTTTTCACTTGTGAACATTGGCACACATATGTAGTTGACAATGACATATCGCTAGTGTCATTATTACAATGAATATATTCTATGAGAGGATGGAATGATATACAAAGTATTGGAATAAACTAACCAGAACAACAAAAATAATTTATATTACAACAAATAGTAAAAGTAGATAATCATATTATTTAACTGGTATCAGTTGAAGTAAGGTGGGTGAGTAAGTATTTTGGAAGTAATAAAAAAACAAGTTAGTAATTAGTAGATTTCAGCCACAAAAATTGAAAAATAAAAACTTTTCAACAAAAAATTAAACCGACGGAATACGGAACTGAAAAGTAAAAAATAGAATAAACCTTCTTAGTCTCAATAACTAAGCTCCTAAACTGATGTAAGTAACTAATTTTGAGTCAGCGCCAAACAAACAATTAACGGAGATCATCAAATTACTTCAAAAAAATCATCAGAATATCATCGCCCAACTCGATGCCATCATTTTACGCCCTACCTATTTCATTTGCTTGTTTGTTTGTCGCCGACTCAAAATTAGTTAGGAGCTTAGTTATTGAGACTAAGAAGGTTTATTTTATTTTTTACTTTTCAGTTCCGTATTTCGTCGGTTAAATTTTCTGTTGAAAAGTTTTTTCACTTTACACTTCATTTGTTCACGTCATACGTTTCAAACCCGCCACCCTCCACAGAGATTATTGTAGAAGCAACAAATCATGCGTACGTGCACGTGTACTTTTAGTCGTATCGTCTTCAAGTTTGAGGATAATTCGATCATCGACATTAACATTCCGAACCATCGCTGGCCCACCACAAACTGTGTTTGTTGACTGCAGATGTACCGGATTCCCTTGAGCGTCGATATACTTCTGTGGAGGTAGTATGATGGGGATGACTTCCATCATGAAATCTCTCACGATACACTGTAATGTGTTTTTGTAGGGTAGGGAATTTTAGTGTTAATCCGGTCCCTTTTCTGTTAATACGGCTCCTAGGGGGGTACGTTCTTTGTGACGCAAGATCTACAAAGGAAATATTTTTCTATTTCGACTTTATATTTCGGGCGTTAGATTTCATAGTGGTTTACTCCACGCACTAGAGCAACAGATGGAGATACTGTTGTCCAGGGATCTGATATTTTCGTACTATTTGTATTTTCCAGAATGTTGTCGACTTTATTTATAATATTTTATTCTGGACACCGGATGCATTTATGTCTACAAAAAGACAGACAGACAGAGTCGTCTTCCCACTAGCAGATAGACAGAGCTATCGTTACACTACCTTTCAGACTTGGGTTTGTAACCCTCCTGAATCTACTTATGTAGCTGAAATGGAAAGGTGCTCTCCACAGTAAGTTCAGATATAATAAGTATTGAATCTTCTGGTTATCCAATTTGGTTATGGCAGTATCTTACAATTTTTATGGGTATTTCCTTTTATATAACAAGGTGATCGGTCTGGCAACCTCAACTATGTATAATCCAACTACAACTATTTATATTGCTGGTAGATCGGTATTACCTCACCAATATATTTATATTACCCTTTATTAATACTAACATTTATACAGCGGGTGAATCGGTATTACAACAATAATATTATATTACCAAAAATGAATATTATAACTCCAGTTTTAGGAACAAAATATAGACCTGTGATTTTGTTTGACGGTTATTGAATCTGAACTTACTGTGGAAAGCACCTTCCCATTTCAGCAACATAAAATGTAGATTCAGGAGGGTTACAAACCCAAGTCTGAAAGGTAGTGAATCTTGCAATAGAGATTTGATATAATCTTGTTACGGTGAGGATTCGGAAAATGATTTTCCTAGATTGTTGCAAATAATTTTTCCCTTGAGAATTTCTCCTTTATTATTCTCAAAAATCTCACGTTCCACTCGGATAATCCCTGGGCTTTACGTTGGAACTTACCCCAACTTCGATACTTCACGCCGCCCCTCATTCTAGGCCCACCTGATAATGATTCAATTATTCTAAATATTTCAGCCGTTCTTCGAAGTAGGTTATTCGCCGAATTCAAAGAACTGATTTCATCAAAACTACTGGATTTACAACATTCAAGAATAGGGGAATAAATAATATTCTGAAATATCCTTGTAGCGGGGCTATTTCATTTTATGAATCAAAATATTGCTCTTCGAGTATTTCCGGGGAGAAATATTATCTGTTTTATATCTGGGCCATTGTTCGAATCCGGTTATTCCCTGAATTCAAACACCGGTAAGAACTCGTTTTTGTTTGGCGATTTCCCTGAGAATTGATAATATACTTCAACAATTGTTTGGTAATCAATTACCAAATTATTCTGAATGGTTCTCCACTATGAAACACCTGCGAGAGCTGAAATAATAATGACAATCGAAGGCATATGGATACTTGTTCTTGAGAAACTTATGTAAACTTCAATCTACCGAAAGATATCGTAAAGAATTTACTTGGAACACCACCAAATGGATGGGAGTTTCAATAGTGCAATAAACTTCAACGTGAGAGCACCAAATACAAAATAATGAATATCAAAGATATTTACAATATCCGAATCGGCCAAAAAATGTATACGGGTGTACTTTGAACACCCCCAAATTTCTGGTGTTTCAATAGTATACTACACTGAAACTTGCGGATAGCAAAATTGAAATTATGAATTTCAAAATATTTACACTTGACCAAAATGTGTCAATCGGATTTACTTTGGACACAATCAAATGACTGGGAACCTTCAAGAAAGGGAAAGCTGAATACTTTCAGTGAATCCAAAAAAAATAGGAAAATATAATTTATACGTATGCTAGCACGAGAAAACCAAACTCATTCCATACAATGCTACAGGAATCTTCACTTACGGATACTTCAAAGCTTCTGGCGGACACTTTCGCGAATATACGGTTATCTATACTTTCAATTCACTTCATTCCTCGGAGGCACAGCAGAAACAAGAGAACGGAGCTGATTTCATTTTGTCTTCTATATGTTTCAAATCTACGACAAATGGGGATAAAAAACTATTAAGAAATGCGCTCTTTTTGCCCCTATTGACATGGTAGGGTAAGAAGGCATTCTTTCAGTCCGTGATCTGGTGCTTGTTACATAAAAATTCGAAGTTTTTCCCCCAGTGAGTTTGTTTTTTTTACCTCATAAAAAAAACAATCTGAAGAGCTTTTGACTCTTTTTACAAGATGCGAAAAAAACACAGCCCTCTCTTATGCTTGGTTTTGGGTTCTTTTCAGTAGCTTTGGTATTCAGACCTATATATTGAACTAGGATTAGAATTTATTGTCAGACCGGAATTATTATCAAACCCAAATAGTCAGAGACGTACCAAAGTTACTTCATACTTTCTGCAACCGCTTTTAGTAACGGAGCTCAAAAAAAATGCTTCGTTACAACACCATTGTACGAAAATCGCTTTCTTCTTAATTTTCGGACACCCAAGTAAGATTGAAAAATCTTGAGGCATTTATAATATTTATGCAGGCAAATTAAATTTTTCCGTGCTCATTGTATATGGTCCACAAGACACAATCTGATGTTTTTTTTTGAAAGAATTCAAATTCACGTCTTCAAATATCAAAGTTATTCCATTTTGAGGATCAACCAATTCATATATTTTCATTTTAGCATGTGCTTCTTCCGTACTTTGTTTGATCCATTGAGGTCCCGAGGGTTACCAATCTTCAATTGCTTCTGAAGATAAATTACACAGTTACTTCTTTGCGCTTGATATGAGACTGGTTCTGAGATGATTTTATGTTGACAATTATGGAACAACGAATTATTTTGCAATATTGGCTCTTGTTTTTTAAATTATCGTTATTGTTATATAACACTATTCAAAGCAGTATCTATGAAAAAACGCAATTTCGTTTCTGGATATGACGAGTTTATTGAAAGAAAAAATTGTAATATAGTATATCCATTCTTAGTTGGATGGAGATGGGGTCTATCATCCTCCCCTGCTGAAACATAATATGATTTTCGACCATAGGCGGAGATGAATTTTTTACTTCAAATTTTTTTTTTAAAAAAATTTAAAAGGAAAGGAGATTATGACTGATTTAGAAGGGATTTCCACATTTTTTTAGATATTGGGTGATAAGTTAATAATAATTATATTTTTTTGTATCCAAGCAAAAATATTGTAACCGATTTTTGATATCAACCTGGGCTTGGTAGGTATATTCAGTCGGATGATTTCGTGGTAATTGAGTGCCAAGTGGACACTACTCTACTGGCCTCATCATCTTTTCGTGTTCTTTCCAGATAATGATCTACGACATATCCTTGTTTCCTCAAGATTCTTTTTGTGTTGATGAACAATTAGATTTCGTCTGCCTAAATCTGTTCGAACATTTATATGATTCTTTTTATGGAGACATTGTTGGATTTGAAGGAAAATTTAGGATTTCCGTTTCTCCATTTTTTGTGAAAAATAAAATTTGGAATTCGAGGAAACTCTTCCAGATGTGGAATTGATGCGAGAGACACTCAGATAACAAACATTCAGTATATATATATATATATATATATTTATATATATATAATATATATATATATATATATATATATATATATAAAATATATATATATATATATATATATATATATACATATATATATAATATTTTTTTTCCAATGATATTAAATGGAAATATATTTTTAATTCAACTAGAGTAGAATGCACGTAGTAGATAAGAAGCTATATTAAACGCCCACTTCGGCGTCTTCATGCCAGTGCATTTGCTGACATATACATATTTCAATCCTTCGTTGAAAAAAGATACTGTAATATTCCTATTTTGTAATTCAACAGTGGAACACATTGCTTTTCATTCCATTCGAGCATTTCAAGTAATTGAACTTCAATAAAGTAATTAGTAGTATTCAATGAGTTATTTGGAATCTTCAGGGTACACAACATTAATTTATTATGTTTCTTACTGAAGATTTCCACCTAAGCTATATCTTACATTGGGAATTTTCACAATTCCAACGTAAATTTCTTTCAAATCCAAAGCCATACCGCAGCTTCACATTCGAGAATGAATCATGAAACAGTTGCTGATTGCTACTGAAGTCCACTGAAATTGTTTCTCAGCCGTGAAACCAAGTATGGCTTCATATTCAGAAGATTTTTCCATTGAGTGGAAAACCTTTTTCTATGAATTGTGTAAACATCCCAATGTAAGTAAAACATTTGCTTTAGTTGAAAAACAAAATGTGATCCTTTTTCAAACCAACGCATTTGTGATTTCCACACCTGAGAAACCTTTTTCTGAATTAAAATTTGATTTGTCATAGAAAATCGAAAAATATAAATATTTTCTCTCAAATCAATGAGAATTGAATGATTGGACTACCTTTTCTTTGTTTGAAATATGAGAATATTATATTTTGCTTCTGGCACTAATTGTTACTCATGTTCATGTGAATCACTGATTTGGAATAAATTCGGATTTATCGATAAATGGCTTCGATAAACACTTTGCAGTAACTTTTTCGCCTGAAGAAAACTGAGTTATTCCACTTCGTCAATGATCCATTTCTTCTTATTCGTCACAATTGTCATTTTTGAACATTGAAAAGAAATTCCGAACTTCTGTTACATCTTTGAAAATATACGAGATAACATTCGGAAGTAACATCAAAATAGCAAGCAAAATACACTTATACTGTTTAATCTCCGGTGAAACAAATTCAACTTATCAATATGAATAAAAAAACATTTTTCTGGGTGTAATTTTTTCGTTGAATAACGTTTCATGAATAATATTATCAGATGTTTGGTATTCAACAATTTCACAACGCCCCTTTGTCGATTGGCTGAAAATAGAAATATTGTGTGCCATTCGATGTGTCAATGATCCGTACATATGAAATATTATGGAATCGGACCTAGATATCAATGAATCATGTAGAACAATGATACGAATGACAAAAATATGTCAATTGAAAAGTAAAACAAATTGATACATGTGACCTAAAAATAAGTTTCAATGTTGCTATTAGCAATGAGGATACTATGGTAGGTAACGAACACGATTCCCATTGGATCATCATAAATCCCATAAAATGAAGTGATTTCAGAATGGCAGTTTACGACCAAGTCGAATGAAAAGTGGCGGCGTGCCAAACTTCCTAGTCTGCTGAGAGTTGAATTGATTATTCACTGCTTTTCAGGCGCCTGCAATCCCAACACGAGGTAACTGGAGACCGCATATTTCATCAAATTGTTAAAAACTTTACTTCAGCCAATAAACAGGAAATGGTTTCAGTTCAACGAAATTTGCTTTGTCTGATGTGTTCACAAATACGAATAATGCTTTCGAATATTCAATACCCACATTCAAGACGTTTTTGTTCTCGAATATAATAGCAAACCACATCCACACCAACGAACGTCAATTGTACATGTATGTACTCTGACTGGCGTTATCATTGCTGTAGCACCAGCGCCGAGTCTACGTTATTTTCGTGGGTGGCATTCGGAGAGAATTTCAGGAATGACAAATATACGCAGTGCATTATTGGGAGAAGAATGCGAACTTCTTTACCACCTTCATACGATTAAAATCACACTTTCTGGAGGAATAGTTGGCCCACCAAGATGGTTGAATGTTTTCAGTTGATTCATCATTCCTACAACAATGAATTCATGTTAAATACGCCAAATGACTATTGACTGTTTTTTCTTATTTTTTCAATAATAATGAACTTAAAAAATATACCGTCGATATCACCATTTGTAACGAGGAACAGGTCTTTTGACCTGTTATATAAAAACTTTCTTAATTTTTCCTACCAAAAAATATCTATCGCAAAATGGACGAACTTATAGTCAACTCGTACGCCCGATTAGATAATATAATGAAATTTCCCATACTTACTTATGTTATCTCAACTCCTCGTGTAAAGAATATTCCCACTCTCTTTTTCTTATGAATGTTTCTGCATATAATATTTACATATCATAAGGGAAGCTGCTGTCACCATGGTATACGCAGAAAAAAATTGTTTTTCTACATATAACACCAATTTTGATGGAGTGTTTCTATACTAGAATGTAGAGCACTGTTATTTTAGCCACCACTAGTCCGTCGGACTCAGATTCGTGCCTTCGGCTTAATATGCGAGATCTTTTTTAAATAACTTTTCTTTTCAATGAGTGGAAGAGCACTTTTTATTTGAAGTGAAATTCCTCTGGATGTATTGAAAAAATTTAATAAATTTTCCTTCTCAATTATTATGACACTTATATTGAATTCAAATTATATTTTTCTCTATTATAGTTTCAAATAATATACAAAATAACTTTAATACATCTATCAGTGAAATATTCAAAAAATATAGTACATCTCAGTGACCAAAAATATAAAATAATATCAATACGAAAAATCAATAAAAAAACAATTGAGATCACTACCCAATTGAGAATAGCATGATACCAACATCTGATTTCATGAATATCCTGGTCATATTTTCAACAAATCAACCAACCTAAAAATTTGAACCAATGTTTGGAATACAACATTTCGCGGTACTATAAATAATAATATATAATCGTTCCGCCTCACAAGTGACCTGAATTTTTTTATGAGTTTTGTGTAAGAGTTCTGAGCATGAGTTTTGTGCATCAGTTCACCCCGTAATCTAATACTCAAAAGCTATGCATCAAGTTAGTTTTTCTAATTACAAGCCAGCGACTTACCCTCGTCTTCGGCGTTTCTGCCATTCCTCTCCCAATTCCAAATGATAATCCCATTTTCTACGAACGAATTTCCTTGTCGACACTCGGAATGGATGACGGGTTTACACATAGCCCCCGAACTGGCTTACAGGACAAGATTTCACGACATTTACCACCGTTTGAATTTCGAAGGAAAATAACTTCGATGATTTTGAGGCTCAGTGGATAACATCCACCAGGCTGACGCCATGCATAAAAAAGAAACATCAAGTTCTGGAACACTTTCGTTTCCCATGCGAACTACCCGATTCGTCCCCCAAAGAAGACCCGATCTTCCAATTTCTAGATGTACGTCAAGGTCGAATGACGCTATACTCTGCATCTTGATTGGTCAAAAATTCTCCTCATGGTCAGTGAAACATACCAGAGTTCATTCTGTCTTTACGGCGTTTCTCCGGAGTATTCAAACATTCACCCCCGAACGCCCGCACAAGACGTCGCTCACGTTCCCATGTTAATGTCCTCAGACGATAACATTCTAGATAAAATGAAAACATTGTGCCAATCTGTAGATGTCAATAACGAAATAAATCAACTCATTCGTTCGTGTAGAAATATATGTTTTCATCCGAGAAAACACCCAATTTCTATATCGAAAGATGAACCCTTTTTATTGTGTTAGTTCCATTCAAGGAATAGAAATTCATAAAACACGAACACATATTGAAACTGCCCACCCTGGGATCAATCTGAGAGAAATCAATAATACCTACAGGGTGTTACATTTATTCAGGAAATAATTTATACTCTCAATTCACCTGAAGCGAGATAAACTTATGCTCTCAGATAAAACAAATGGAACTTCCAATAAATAATGTCATGGGGGATATTATACACATATAAATTAAATCGACTATGGTGATTCATCCCATTCACAGCAACTTCTACATCTTTTGATCTGATTGAAAATAAATTGCCATGGAATTGATTGAATCGATTTTCGAAGCTTTGTGATGTAAGAACTCATGTTAATGAAAATACACCACACTCCATTCCAAATGAGAATGCAGTTGAAACAGCCCGAGCTTCACGCTGACGAAATGCGAAATGTAACTCAGTTATATTTGTTTTGGTGAGTTTGCCCTACAACTTCATGCCAACCCTTGACGCATCATCTGTCTGAATTTCGACTTTTGTTATTCTATTCCTTTTCTGATTGATAGTTGTTTCTAGAATATAGGTATTTGTTTCCTATTACATCTTTATTCACTAATTCATTTTCAGAACTCATACGATTTCTGCCTGATATATTCTGTAGATTATATGATGTTTTTCCTTTGATATTCACTCGCCCATAAAACAATGTTTTTGAATACCATTCTTATTTACCAAACACTTTATTGTAGCTTTTCAGGGAAGGGAGAGATAAAATCTCACATGGGACGAACCCGGTCAAGCCGGATTCTCATCCACTGAAACCTTTTTTCCTCTTCTAGCTCTTTTCATTGGAACCGCTTCGCATTACTCCAATGGAAGAGCTGTCACACGTGTTACCTATTCCTATCCTTCTTCATTTGCTTTCCATAAATTGCCTGATCAACCCATGAGTTGTTTCCCACCTTTTTCCACTCTAAGTCAGAGTCATTATCATACTCCGTGACTCGAAAAGTTCTTCTGTTCCTGCCTGGTATCCCTGACGAACATTTTTCCATCTCTCACAGAAAAAAGAATGTGTTTAGCATCATCTTATCTTCCTCAATACGGGCATTCATCTAATTCTGTATTTTCGGAAGCAACCGTAGCTAGATAACTCCTGTGTCAAACAGTAGTCTACCTCCTCATATGGCCTGTTGGCCCATTCTTCTATATTGGAAATAAGTCTGTGCATCCATCTTCCATATTCACCATTGAGGCACGTACGCACTTCGCGCAGCGCGTACGCTGCTCCTCTAATGTTCGCTGAACTTGTAAATTTCAACGAACTCACCGCGATCCATAGGAAACCCATGAACATTCGGCTGTTATTATTGCATTGGAGTTGTAATCATGTAGAGGGATCCTAATGTTGGGGATCCCGCAGGAGAGATTTGTCACGTTAAGTATTAATAAGATTCATTGAATTTTTCTCTGGCCCTTCCATAATAATTACTCAAAACAGTAATCACATACACACGGTAAATAACGATTCTCTCATGCCCCCCCGTCCAGATCTGAACTGCGAACACACAAAACTTCCATCGATAAAACCGACAGAAGACAGATCGTGGCGCGATGTTCGAGAACATGCTGAGCAAGTTTGAACGTGCTTTTAGGCTCGTTTTCGCGTTGACTCCGGCCACACCTTGGTATTTATCCCTCCTTCCTTTGATCAGGATATATGTGGGTGGTACTCCTGCTTCTATTGATATCGTCTTGTATGCATCACATATTCTCATGCACATTTCTCACTGAACACTCATTAGTTGCATACTGATTTCTTGTTATGCGTCACTGTGTGCCAGGCTTTCACTGCATACATGCATCTGTCATTGAGCCACGCTCACTTTCAAATGCATCTGATATTCGGCATTATCACGATTAGGGCTGGCACTGTTTTTCCACCTTTTTGGATATCCTATTTATATGCTCGGCAAAGGTGAGCATCGTCTCTAGCCAAACGCCTAGACATTCAATCAGATATATTTGGGATCAAGGTAACATCTTGTACATTGAATTGGTGACATCTTGTACATTTTTCTCTTGGTAGTCAAGAGGGCAGCATCGTTTTTTTTTTCGGGCGCCAGATTGAGACCCTTATGCTCGAGCCAGTTGGAGACTCTTTGCATTGAGGTATTTGGTATTGAGGTATTTGCACTGCACATCACTCCTTGCCCGTTTCAATCACGACTACGACAATTTCATCGGTGGAACCTATCAGTGTAACGCATGCCGGTTGTTCCATCCTTAGGATTCTGTCGTAGAAGATATGCCATAGCGTAGGGCCTAGGGTGGAACTCTGTGGCACTCCGGTGTTTATTCTCCTTGTTTCAATCCCATTCTCTGCTTCTAGAATGAATAATCTCCCTGACAGTTGAGACTTCATTACACTGAGGATCTGGTCTATTTCTCGCTTTCTCAGCTCGTCTAGAATTTTCAGAGAATTGGTGGTATTGAATGTGTTTCTGATATCGAGGGGATTAATTGCATATAGTCTTCAATGTAATCAGTAGTATTTCTCTTGTACTTCTCAGATAATTTTGGTTACTTCCTCCATGGCAACCACCATCTGCTACTCCTCTACAAAACCTAACTACCTTGACGAAAGTCCACCGGTTCTGGTCATTTCTCTTTTCAATAACCGATAATCAGTGGCTCGTATATCTTCCAGCTTCGTTGTCCAGTAGATATATGAGTTTGTATGAAGACGAATCCACGATAGATCTGTCCGCTTTACTCAAAATAATATTTTTGTTTCGTTTCAAATCTCCAGGGAATTCTAAACGACCAGCCCAACCATTGTAAAAAACAAATTTATACTTTTTCAAAGCCACACTCCTTAGTGCTTCTGTTGGAATATTTTCAGGACCAGCAGCCTTGCTCTCATTCAACTTGTTCCACGTTACACACAGAACTTCATTATAGTTGAACTTCAACGAATCCAAGTACCTGGAAAAATAACTCCCTTGTTAGAAATGTGCCCATTTAATAAATTCAGGAGAGCATCATTAGAACTGGTCGAAAGTAAATAGTTCATAATGTTTATGTGAAACATGCAGGAATTAAAACGAGTTCTGTTGGAGTTGGTCTTTCCGAGAAAAGTATGAGGAATATTAGTCGAAAGTTTTTTATGATTGGAACTTTGGTCAATGCTGGTCATGTGAAAATAACGTTAGAAGGCATGTCACCTCATTTAGAATAACTTACTGTGATCGTTATAGATACTTCCCCTTACCACAGTTTGAAATTAGAAACAATTTTCATACAAAATATGAGAAAGCTTTTAGGTGAAAGTGTAGATCTCATCATTCCCCAAAAAGATTTTTGTGAACTGCGATGAAAGAAGAGAAATGTGTTGAAATTATGATTATTTGAATTCAGATAATTTCACTGAACGATTCTTCTAATAATAAAAAAAAAATTAACATATTTTCTTATGACTAAGGAATTTTCCATTCATGAATCTGGGATTCCTTTTTTATATTTTTGATCCGAGAACCCGGCAATAATTCATTAAATTCAAAAATATCATTGCATGAACTGAAATTGGTAGATTAAGATCTTGATATTTCTACCGGTGATAGACGATTTTAAGTGAAGTTATGTTCGTGATTAAAGGGCCGCATTTCCTTTTCTGAGAACCAAAAAATAAATTTTCAGTACAAAGTGATTGTATACAGTGCTTCTCAAAAGTCCCCTTCCCTCCTCTTATTTTCGGAACGATTATACATAAACAAGTGAAATTTGGAAACTGAATATTAAAGGTTGTGAACTTCCCTACTAGTGATGATAGATGACGAAATCGACAAAGATGACGTCACAAGGGCATCATGACCAATAATTTTGAATGGAACCCTACGGCAAGCGACACCTCTTTTAAAAGGTATCAAAAAAACCTATTCAATGATACTCATTTTGTTTGTGTTTATGGCAGTTTAAATGGCTCATTAGTAAACATTGAAATTCAAATTCCATTCCGTATGATATTAATTACAGATCTAAGAATCAGTATCTACTTGAAGGAATTGCTCGAAGTGACCACCTGACAGTGAAATATCCTATTTTCAAACTCTTCTTGTACTTTTGCAAATGTGCCTGCGGAGACAGCCTCACATTCTGCAACAATACATTGTTTTAAAACGTCAATATTGTCAGGTTCAGTGGCGTAGACCCTCGATTCGAAGTACCCTCACAGAAAAAAATCCAAAGGTGTGAGGTCCGGTGATCGAGCTGGCCATTCCGTTGAACCTCGTCGTCCAATCCATCTACCACGATACTCCTCATCCAAATACCGTCTTACTGCACCGTTAGAGTGTGGAGGAGTACCATCCTGTTGAAATGTTATTTCATAATTGCCGAATTCATCTGGATTATCTTCCAAAATTTCAAGGATTAACGGTTCTATTGCGTTTTGCAACAGCTCCAGATAAACCTCACCAGTCGAATGAGTATTTAAAAAAAGAGATCCAACGATGTGGTTTCCCAGGATACCTGCCCAAACAGTCACCTTCTGGGGAAATTGGGTATGTGTTTCACGAAACAGGTGAGGATTTACGTCACTCTAATACCTCACAATCTGTGTATTTACATTTCCATTTAGATAGAAAGTACTTTTGTCACTAAAACGAATTGTTTTGACATAGTCTGGCTTCTGGTTGATTTTAGTTTCCATATTTCCACAAAATTCTAGTGTTCGGTCTGGGTCGTCGTCTGAGAGTTGATGAACCATTTTTGATTTATATGGATGAAATTTGTTTTTTTTCAACACCCTGTGTACTGTGCTCCGACTGACTTCACAGGTAGATGCAACGTGAGTTGTCGAAGAAGTAGGATTAACTATTACTTCTGCCAGTATATCAATTTTTTTCTCATCAGAAATTTGTGGTCTGCCAGATCGTTTCGCATCATTAGTACTACCCGTTGTTTCAAACTTACGAAGAAGCTCCTTCCAATAAGTCCTCGAAACGGGGCGATCGTGAAACCTCTCATAAAAAATGCGTTCTGCTGCATGAATATTTTGTCCAGATTCACCAAGAATTAGGATCACTGCTACTTTATCACCTGAAGCACGTACCATTTCGCTTCTTGAAGCACTTGAACGTACAAAAATATTAAAAGTACCAAAAGCTGCTGAAACAGTTGAACGTTTGATCAACAATACACAAATTATGAATGTACAAAAACTTGGGCAATTACAAAAACGTCGAATTAGGGAGACTAACAAAAACGTCAGCTTATTTGATAACTATCCAGAGGCGGAGCTTGAATTTGGAATTTTAGTATCAACTGATTTAATTCATCACAGCTCTGCGTTTTTCAAAAGCGAGTTGCCAAAACTGCCATAAACACAAACAAAATTAGTATCATTGAATAGGTTTTTCCGATACGTTTTAAAAGAGGTATCGCTTGCCGTAGGGTTCCATTCAAAATTATTGGTCACAATGGCCTTGTGACGTCATCTTTGACGATTTCGTCATCTATCATCACTAGTAGGGAAGTTTACAACCTTTAATATTCAGTTTCCAAATTTCACTTGTTTATGTATAATCTTTCCCAAAATAAGAGGGGGAAAGGGGACTTTTGAGAAGCACTGTATAACGAGAAATATGAAAAAATAAGTATCCGTTTGAATTACTCATCAATTCTAAGTGGATTTATACGTTGGCAGAAGAAATAGTAACTGTCAGTAAAAATATAAGAAACTTAGATGGTATTAATTCAAACTTCAGAATCGTATTTCTTGAGGGGGGGGGGGGGGGTGAGTTAGAGTGGGTGATTCGTAATATTCAATTACTTTTTCAAATTGGGCGCCAACTCTAACTGAAAAATCTATCTGTGACGCCAACTGATCTTTTATCATTGGGAACGGAGTATAGGAAAGTAACACAAATATACCCAAAGACCATCCATGCATAGAGGCCAAAAAGTTGGTAATCAGATGGACGGATTTCGAGGGATTGAACATCAACCTTCAAAAAGCCACCATAGTAATATTCACTCGGAGACGTAAACTAGAGGAGCTAGGACCCATGAAACTCTGAGGAGAAACCATACAGAGCAAGGGAGAGTTCGAATATCTCAGAGTGATATTGGACTCGACATTGACCGGGAACCAACATCTGACATAAGTGACCAGAAAAGCGCAGACCACATTAATAATGGCAAGATGTTCTCTTGAGAAGAAAATGAGGCTTAAAACCACACATGGCACACTGGTTGTACAACATGGTGGAACTGGCCTCAACGTATGCCTCCCTGGTATGGTAGCCAAATTACAACAAGAGAGCGCTAAAACCAAACTAGACAAGACTTAGGCATTACAGGGGCAATGAAATCAACCCCCACCGAATCCATAGAGACACCACTGAGATTGCCGGGCTAGGTGCCTTCAGACTGAGCAACATAAACGTTGGGACAGGACTCATGTGTATCGTAAGCATCGTAACCAGAGACGTGCTAGACATGAGATCAGACAACATCGCGGAATGATTCTCATCTGATAAGTCATACAGGGTATCTAGACCAGACAGAAATGTATGGAATCACACAGAACTTGACACCATTCTACATGGCAAAATCTAGTATACATACGGGTATGAGATGGAGAATGATGCGGAAGCAGGAGTGTTCTCTAGAAACCTAAGGACCGAGTTTAGTAACTCACTGGGTCACACCTCTGTATTTCAAGCAGAGGTCTACGCAATCCTCCAATGTGTGTAGAAAAACAACAGGAGAGCAATAGTAGATGAACAGATCCACATTCTTTCAGACAGCCAGCCGGCACTCGAAGATCTAGGTAGCCATAAGTGACGTACCAACTGGTATGGACCTGCCGAGAGGAACTGATAACACTGGCGGAACAAAACCGCATCAAGCTGTTTTGGGTACCAGGACACCAGGGTTTTGCAATGAATGAAAAAGCCGACGAATTCGCCCGAAGAGGATCGGAAAACGAACCAGGTCCAGGACAGACTCTCGTGATACCGAAGCGGACGGCAGGAGCGTCTGTAGAAGACTAGATCTAGGTGGAACACAAACAACACTGGAATGACATCCCAGGAAACAGACACCAAGAAGAGTCATCAATGGCCTGTACCGAAAAAAAAGCAGACCTTCTAACTCTACATAGGAAACAACTGGAGATCATTACGGGGCTAATGAATAGAATAGAATAGAATTTATTGATGCAGTAAATACATAAATAATGTTTATACGTCAAGTCAATGGTAACACATAGTAGTAATATTAAAACACAATATATGGTAACAATATGGTCAATAACATAACATAAATACAGAACATAGTTTTACTTCTATTGAATAGAAGAGAAAACTGAGAGAAAAATCATAAATCATTGAGTAGAAAGTAACAGGTTTCAAAAGAGTGTAAAAGTGCATCAGTGAATGAAAACAAAAAAAAATCGCTGACGGGGTTTTCGTATTTTTGTATGAATATCATTCCTTTTATGTCGCTTGAGCCGAGGAAGTTGTTGTTTTCTGTTAGACATTCACAAAAAATCGCTTCATTTTTATCGTAGATTTTTCAATTGACAAAAAAAATTCTATTCAATATCGTAAACATAAAAAAAACATTTCCAATTAAATAAAACAAACAATATATTTTTCTTCCAGAGCATAAAAATGAAATTCCTAATGTAAAATAAAGCCTGAAGAAGTCCCCAGCCCGGGATGAAACGTAGCATCTAACCCAACAGTTCCTCATTACCCAGAATCCTACTCCCAAGAAAAAAACCCTATACCTAACAGGTTTCAAGAATTTTTTTCCATATATAAATATATATATATATATATATGAAATGTACAAAATTATAGAGGTGACACCTATGATATGTGGGGTGAAGCTTAGACCTATTGACGTGGAATTTGATGACACGAAATTTCGTGCACATCAATAGGTCACCAACAGATGTCAGTATAGGCCAATCCACGATACCATTAGTCGTACTCCTCGTGCGTTCAGAGTAACGCAAAACAAATAACAAATAAGAGAGATTCTTACGATTCAAGAAAGTCACCATCCGCCTACAGCTGTTTCATGGTTTCCCAATCATCAGGACGGCTTGTGGTCTTTCTCAAAATCGTACCAATTCTCTCAGAGTTTTAATATCTACCGGCAAGTATGAAATGTGAAATGTACAAAATTATAGAGGTGACACCTATAATCTGTGGGGTGAAGCTTATACCTGATGACGTGGAATTTGATGACACGAAATTTCACACTCAAATTTGACAGTGATATTTGAGTCCCATTGCGTCCGAAAAAGTTTTACCTCAAAAATCTCCATGAATCTTCCACTTGGTAAAATACCCAAGACGAAATTACAATGATGAATTCAACATTTCAGTATCGTGATATTGGTGTTATAAGCTCACAAACATCACAGTATATACTGTGTTCTTTATTGGGTCCATTTTGTTCTGGAAAAAATTGTCGTCGTTTTTGACAAAACTGGCTATAAATAATCTGAAAATACTAATGAATTAAGTGGGTTGGATATAATCTTTATCAATCGAATTGTTAGGCAGAGCGATGATTCTATACCACTATATGTATTCATAGAAAATGGAATAATACCAGCTGATAGTGAATAGTGGAGAGTTTGATGGATTATTCAACTTTCTCTTTCGGAATAATATATAAGAATCAGAAACTCTAAAATAATTCAATTCTATTGTTTCCGAAAGTTGCATCCATTTTACTTCTAACCTGGAAAACCTCTTGAGATACAAAATATTTCCATTTGTGATACAAAATATTTCCATACTGTGATACAAAATATTTCCATTTGAATTTCCCTTCCACAATTCGTTTTTCTCAATATAAAATACGTTTCCTCCGAAATCGTTCCTTTTCAACAGAACGTCGTAAGCTGTGAGAAATATTCCCTCCGGGAAAGAGCAGTGACGGAAAGAATATTTTGTCAGTATGCACGAATAGTAAATATTACGTGATAGAAGAAAATACTTTTATTCGAACGATTCACAAAAATGTTTCTGGTACAAATTGATATTGATGCATACAGGACACAATGAAGAGGGTATAAACAAAATTATGTTTCCGGAAATAATGAACAAAAACAGAAAAAAAAACTCCTATAATAATGAATCCATTCAATACAATAACTCAATTTGGCCCTGGATACTATTCTTTCAAACTTCATTTTTCAAAAGATATATTCTATCTAATCCGACATCTTAAGAAAGCTCCCACAAATATACATACAGTGCGGTCCATAGGCATGGAATGAATTCATTCTTAGCGTTATCATGTAATTGTATTTAAAAAAAACCGGAAACAGGTCGATTTCAATTGTCAATTTGACAATTTACAGTATGAAAATATAACACCCTTCTTGCACGCCCTTTGAATTATGAGCACCCCCTCGAAAATTTTGAATAGGAAGGGGGGTAGTATGATTGTCCGAAAGGGATTTCTATTCACTGTTCAGCAATATCAAGTTTTCTGAATTTGGTGCAATCATAACTAAAAAAAAATATTTTGAAAATGTAAAATTTTGTTACTTCACGTAGAATGAAGGACATGATGTCACAATGTTTAGGTATTTTTCAATTCATTTCACAATCAAATTAGATGTTTGAAATGACCGCCATTCACTTCTTGACAATAAGCAAGTCGATCTTGGAATTCTCGTACAACATTTTGTAGGACCTCAGGAGTTATGTTGTTGATTTCTTCCGTTATCCTAACTTTTAAATCTGCACTATTGTCTGGTCTATTGAAATATACTTCGATTTTGAATAACTCCATGGGAACTAATCAAGAGGAGTCAAATCGGGGGATCTAGGCGGCCATTCAATCGTTCCACGTCTTCCAATCCACCTATTGGGAGAGACTTCGTTCTAATAATATCTAACAATGCGATTGTAATGCGGTGGGGCTTCATCTTGTTGGTACCAAATTGCACTTTTGCACTTGGATCATCAACATCAGGAAAAAGTCTTCCTGATGTGAGCTGTAAAAAGTGCATAAAAAATATAGATAAACCTCAGCATTAACTGTGCCTTCGAAATATAAAGGCCAATAATTTTGTTGTTAATGATACCAGCCCAAACGTTTACTTTTTCAGGATATTTCTTGTGAGCCTCACACATCCAATGGGGATTTTTTTTTCTGCTTCAATATCTGGAGTTTTGTCTTTTAACCGTTTCATTTAAATGAAAAGTAGCTTCATCAGTAAAAAAAGTTTTGCTTATGAACTGCAAATCTGCTTTCATTCTGTCCATCATCAGTTCACAGAATTATTGCGTTCCATCAGGATCATCGTCATTTAAGCATGGATATTAGTGATTATTTGAGAACTGTTGATGGTTGATACGAGGAACACATCTTACGGTGTAGGAAAATGAAGGGAAGTAAAATTAGTGGCTTTATTGAATGGAAGGTGCCACCAGCATAATGAGACGAGGAAAAGATAACTATAATAATGTGTATCTTTCCAATATGTGATTTACCAAATTATTAACTGTTTCTGTGGAGGATAAAAGGGGGTTTTTCTTCTGCAATCAAATCTTAGCTATCTTCTATGGATTCCGGATTTGCCTGGGCGCCACCTTCTCTATATAGTGGAAAGGCCACTTGCTCCGGGCAGCCTTAGTTCCGCAAAATGAAATCTGATTCCAATGAATGGTGTTTAACTTATTTTTAGAGAAAATACTATCATAAACGAATGTATTATTTTTTAATGAATGGATGATTTCCAGAAATGTCCTGATGAAGTCAAAATTACTTCTTCAGGTTCAGTAATATAATTTATAAAGTTGAAATAAATTATTTTAATTTTTATTTTGGGGGTTATTCCAACTTATTCGATGATGTGAAGGCCATAATGGAAATGATCATGCAACAGTTTGCCGAACAAGAAAGACAGACGATTGCAGAAAAAAAATGGGATGAGGATGGACGACAGCACAGGAAAAAACAAAGAGGGGGGATGTCGACAGAAGTAGCAGAAACGACGACAGGAAAAAAACGTCGACAAAAAAAACAAGAGGAAATGAAACGTCGACAGTGGAAGAATGATCACAGAGAGAGACAGAAGGAGATAGAGGGAGAGAAAAAGAGAGAAACAAAAGGGGGAGGAACGGCGATGAAGAGAAAAATTGGAGGAAAATGAACGCCGCACGATAAATTTCAGGGAAATTCTGAAAGATTGAAATAACGAGGACACCAGGAAGTGTTTCTCAAGCAGACTATTCGGAGAATCGAATAGTAAATCTAGGGTCTGAAAGAAGATGTTTATTTATTGTGCCAAATCCCTTACAGTCTGGAGAACTATAGACGGAATCGGCGGTGAAATAAAATAAGTGACTGAAGTCCGAGAGGAACTAGAGAAAATTGTTACTTCACTGAAGATCCGAAACCATCGTGTCAGGGTTGTCACATCAAATAATTTCGAAAAACCGCCGACTTCTGACGGACAACCACCATAGTAGGAGATTTAAGCCGGTTCTGGCTCTCCCCCCACCACTATGACGTCACGTGTGACCTTGAATAGTTGCAGGTGTGCAATGTGTGTGTGTTTGACCTTGAGATTTGACTTTGAGATTTGTCATTGAGTTTTGATATTGGGTTTGGTCGACTTTGAGATTCGTCTTCAGTTTTGACCTTGAATATGACCTTGAGATTCATAACATTAAGTTTTGACTTTGAGATTTGACCTTGAGTTTTGATGTTGGGATTGTTTCGGCAACCAAAAGATTTGATCTCGATGTTTGTTTGACCTTGACTGAAGCTGTGGTGTAGGCATACATATTATGTGTGATCATGACCTTCATGAATCCTTGCACTCTCCAAGCGAGGAGGGCATTCATCCTGTGAGAGAGCTAAGAGTGAACTGCGAGTATTGATGAGTGTGTTGATGCTCAAGTGTGTAATGACCTTCACAGTCCCATCTACTGGAAATGGAGTGGGGATGCCTCTTATAAAAATGTGTGGAGTCGTTGATGAGAAATCAGATGTTAGATAATATCATCAGAGTGAATACAGAGTACGAGAAGTTTCTCAATTCAGTGAGTGTATTTTTATAAGGTGAAATAATCTATATTTTTTCATACAGTCTTACTATGTCTTTTCTTCCAAAAGTTGTAGATTTGAAGAGAATCAATTCTTCAATAATTGAAAAGAGGGTGGGAGCTTTGAACATAGACCAATATCATCATTACCCATCGGTAAAGCTTTCAACATACTTGGTATGACGATTCGTATAACCCGATATGGGAGATCTATTCTAATGACATTACGTGATGATAATGATACTTTATTCAAATCATGGTTGTCAAAAAGTATTTCGGATGAATTCAATGCGGACGATGTCAGTTGCATAAATGCTTCAGATTTCAAATATACAATAACATATTTGGGTCAGAGTCCACAAGTAGCAGGGAGTTTGAGAACTCGTCCTCTAGTAGAATTCAACTACATTAAATGATAATATTGTTTATATATTAATAGTTAGGATATAGTGATTTTATGTTGAATATAGATATTTCTCCATTAAAAAATAACATTCAGTGTAGAAGTACTATATTTGGAGCATCACATTTTCTCATGTAAGTAAAATTATTTGAATATCAATGGAATATATTAACAATTTTTTTTCGTTTCAGTTTTCAATATGTGGATGCATTACTCGAGTCAATGTTGGACGGAAGCCGTGGACATCAATACAGCCATCGAGAGATTGAACTCCTACTTGAATGCTTTGAGTCAAGATGTCCTCCATGCTACAGTCTATGATTTGAATGTTTGCTTCGATGAAGATGAAATCCAAAGATGTGCACATTTATCCGAGAAGTACGTCAAGGGTACAATACTTTGTGAGGAATTCAACCAAGGAGCCTTAAACTTGCAACAATTCTGTGAAGAAATGATCAAATTGGATCTGGAAGGATTTCTCCACACCCTTTTACCTTTCCTACCTGATGACATCATCGAGAAATATCAACTATATGATGAATATGATGATGAATATGATCATGCAGATATTTGATATGAAATAAAACATATATTTACAAAATCTTGTTTATTTATTTTTCCATTACACATAAACATTATTGATATACTTAAAAATATTCAGATACAATACAAAAAAAAAATATTGAACATTTCAAAGTGAATTACGAACAGAGCCATCCAATGCATTGTAAGTCAAGAAGGTGTCGTGTATAATGAGTGCATAGACTTTGGTGTTGGCTGGAAATTTAGTTTTTCTTGTTTCGAACTCCAGCTTGATATCCACTGTAGATGATTTTGTAGCATTCGGTTGATGTAAACAATCAATGATGAACAGGGGATTCTGTTGAAATGCTTCAAGGTCCATAAGAGGCTCACTCATATCTTTGTCATAATAACTACGTTGGAAGTCCTCATATGCATAGTAAGCTGAAGAGAATAGTTTTTTATCAAAGTCCAGGTTCCAACGCTCATATGGGTAGACTTCAGAGTTCAAATACACTCGGATGTTATTAATGTCTGCATTTATGAATTTTGTCATATCCTTTGTTCTGTTTTCGGATGCAGTGGTACTTTGAAAACCAATAATTATGAAGCGAGGTGTTTCCAAAGTGTTGGTCGTTTTTATTGCCCATATGTCTGAAGATGTGCTACGCAATGAGGGTAATTCATAAAGATCCCACATACGATAAGCCAACTTGATTTTTTGAATTCAGACCACTCTTATTTATTCTACTGAATAATTTGAGCTTCTGCTTGTCATCGGGTACAACATGTTTTATTTTCCATTCAATCTTTGTAATTTCCAAAGAGGCATCAACGTCCCCAATATATGAATTCTTGAATGAACGAGCTATAATCAAAATCAGTTCTTGTTTTGCATTCAGAATGCTCTTCTTATAATCCTCGGCAAAACCCATCAAATATTTGAGAGGAAGTTTTCCACTGAATAAATGACAGGTGCATCAATGATGTGTTGTTTTGTGTCGGAAAGTCCCCATCCAGTTGTCAAAAGCATGAGAGTGTGATTGACCAAATGAAACCATATTCTTCATTGTGGATGTTATACCTGGTTTTCGAACAACGGCAACTTGCTCACCACCCATTTCATAGCGGATCTCATCAAAGAGGAATGCCAAAGCATTGTTGGAAAGATAGCATACTTTGTTCACTTCTTTGGAATGAATTTTCCCTCAATGTAAATGAAACTGTCGGCAATGTCCAGTATTACATCTTGATTGTTGATTGCAATTCGATTTCATCTGAATTCTTGAACAATGGTGATCCTTACGGCTTATAGGTATGCTCGTGCAGACTTATGAGAGAATGATCGACCACTGGTTCATTGAAAATATTCAACTTGTCACGTTTGCTTCGAGTACCATTTTATTGTCGAATTGGAGTCCAATTGAGTTTAGAAAATTAAGATCTCTCGCTGACAATGTATGTCTTTGTCGTTCAGCAAACACTTGTGGAATGACCTTCTTCCTGGCAAAGCTTTTCTTTTTGATAATATTTGATGAATGACGATCTTTGTTTGGTGAAAATATTTCGTATTCACTGTTTTGTCGTTTGTTGTAGCAAAAACCCATTACATTCGTTATTGTAATTTCTTCAATTCCAATATGACAACTATTTCTTCCACACTACCGAAATCAATGAGATTATTTCGATGATCCAATATGCGCAGAGTAATGTTGTCGATGAACTGACGTCCTTCCGGGCTGATGGGCATATAAATAATGTTGTTTGGCTCTTTTGTTATATTATAACCCGGCTCAACATCAACATCAAATGAAAAAAGAATATGATTCTCTTCTTCATTTATGTATGATCCTGAAATGATATTGCAATCCAATCGAATGAGTCTCACGGGTACAATATTAACAGGAGATGTAGATTCATGCATGCGATTTGCACTGAATTCTTTCTTCTCGAATCCCAACAGGGATGCTATTGAGTTTTCATGTTTCAGGTTCACCACATACTTTGATTGCATCATACATTTGAATGTATTATTGTTTGCTCGGAGGCTGAACAATTCATCCAATGTGGTGTCATCATGTTTCGCGCCATGAAATACATGGAATTCAAGTTCTCGTTGGATAACAGCATTTATTTCTTCTATCTCATATGCGCCACTTGGTATTTTTATAACACGTTTAGAACTGACTGTGGAGGCTTTATTTGCGGAAATGAAGAAAGTGATCAAGTTGTTTGTTTCCGTGACATTGTGGATTGTGTTGCATCCATAGAATCCCAAAAGCCCCAATCCATAACGGCTATTCTTATCCAGCTCAATGGGTGGGTAGAAGTCTGCACTCAAGACACTGGTTCCAACAGCTTGTAGCTCGAACTTTCGTGACATGACTGATTGCATTCATATGATAACAAATCATTTTATTGTTGTTCCAACACATGCGATATAATTTTCTTCGTTTCCTCGGTGGCATTGTGTGTCCCAATTCAACGATTGTTATTGGCGCCAATATTACAATCATCGATGGTGCAATAACAACAAAATAGTTTCCGAGGTATGGGTCCGTCATTCACATCACTGGAATTTGATGTTCCAACACTTGCATTGTCCATATGATGTTCATAGCAATATTTATATTTTAAAATATCAATATCCTCCTGAAGGTGTTTGGAAGTATTTCCCAAACCGATGCAATTCATAAGCTGCACAAGTAATCATGACCTCTTTGGGCATATCCGCAAGTTGACCTTTACTCATTTTTTTCAAGCTGCGTAATCTTGAATATGCGATGAGGGAATGCCCCATTCTCTTAATAGCCTCTCGCTCCATTTCTGGCGTGAAATCCATTTTAGCTTTTTCGGGTGATTGGAAGAGAGAAAATTCAAGCATAAGTGTCCACACACAACTGTATTGTATTTCTGCTCACGTTCATAATTATACATCATTTTTCGACTGCATGTGTACCTTTCCGGAAGTAATGGACCAACTCCACTGGTGGGGTAGATCTCAAAACTATCGAAATATGTTGCAACTCTACCAATTTTCCTGTATGCACCCAATGTGTTCCTCGACCGCTGAATCCATCCAAATTGATGATGGCCGTTTCATGATTACGTGGTCCTGAGGTTGGCAAATTATCACGCATGAACACACCACGAAAGTGTGGAATTTTCAATTGTTTGGCATAATATGTAAGATCTATATCTGTGAGAGGTTTAAGAGGTAGGGCATCAATTTGTTTTTTGATGTATATGGTTTGAGATAGATACCGAGGCCTTTGCGATATGGTTTCAAGAAAATACCGCTTCCCTTTTTTCCTAAAGCTATCGCCTCCATCTTTCTGTTATGATGTTTTACCTCTTTCAGATCATTCCTGCTCGCACTTGCTGAATTTTAGCTTGCTTATACTGAGCAGCCAGCCAAACTACCCAATGCAGATAATCCAGCAAAATTGGTATCAATGGTAAAATTCCGCCAACTTTCGGATAGGTATTATGCGAGGTGTGCGAATTTTTTTCTTTCCGCCTGCTGCTTTCAAATATTTATGTGCTGCTTTCAATGCCATTGTTGTGGCCATCTTTCTATTGTTTGTCACGAATTGATTACCTCCAGCTTTATGTAATTCATCCCGAACTTTTCGTACAATTCCTGCTCCGAATGCTACTTTTCTGATTTTATTTCGTCCATTTTTCTTCGATTCATTTTTTCCTCCTTCGTTTGACATTGTCTACATTACAACTCCATACCGAAACGCCTTTTTGTCTTCATTATGTTGGTGACGAGTAGAGCGGCTGCTCTCTCACGAATGCCGGTCCTTCGATTTGACCCTATCCCAAGCACTGTATTCAAGTTGTTTATCTGCTTTATGTCTAGCTTCAATATCGTCGAGATTCTCCGAGGTATTGAATGTCGTGTGTTTTACAGGCCCTATCTAATTTATTGATGCCTGGATCGTTGCGAGCCAATCGTTTTTGTAATTTAGTTCCAGGTCCACAATATTGATATCCTCCAGGTAAATGCAATTCAAACGGCAATTTATTTATTAAAGAATTTACAAATCCTCGACCTTTTTTTTTATTATTGGATCTGTTGCTTTTACGTTCTGCTCCGTGTGGTGGTAGACATTTAAATGAAACATATCTCACACATCTTGCATTAATAAGTGCCGAACCGTCAAACAATGCGCATTATCAAGCAAAAAGAAGAGTTTGCAGTAGATAATTTGGATGAGAAAATCGGGACTGGATTAAATGGGGCGAACTCATTGAGACATGGTCCACTACTTCCATCATCTGTTCGCTCGGTAATCATCGGTCCGTCAAATTGCGGAAAGACAAATGCCATGATATCTCTACTGACACATCCACAAGGATTGCGATTTGCAAACGTTTATCTCTATTCAAAGTCGTTGAATCAACCGAAATATGAATACTTGCGCAATGTGTTAGCGCCAATAAAAGGATTGGGTTTCTTCACATTCAGTAATAATGCAGACATTGTGCAGCCCTCTGATGCCAAAACCAAATTCAGTTTTCATTTTGATGATGTGATTTGTGAAAAGCAGGATATTATCCGATCATATTTTTTGTATGGGACGCCATAAAGATGTTGATTGCTTCTATCTTGCACAGACCTATTAGAGTTCCCAAACAGCTAGTGCGTGACAATACCAACTTCATCGTCATATTCAAGCAAGACGAGATGAACTTACATCATATCTTCTCTGATCAGTCTCACCCGATGTCACATTCAAAGAATTTCAAAATGATGTGTGTGAATTGTTGGGATGATCAATATGGATTCCTTGTCATTGATAAAGATCGAAAAGTATGTGATGGACGATATCGCAAAGGTTTGATAGCTTCATATATCCTTGATATCTCAATTCGAAAGACTTAATCATTCATCGAACTCCGTCAAGATCACTACAATAAACTCGTCATCGAAATAATGAATCTCTTGCGAGATGAATGGTAGAAACCAAAATGGATTTGAAACGTCAACTAGTTCAAGGACCGAAGCCGTTCGACAAAATTCAATTCCATCAAAGTGGAAATGTAGAAGAAAAGATTGCCCTTGAAAACTTTATGATCCTATCACAAAACCACTCAATGCTCTTTCTTCTGCTGCTATTGTGAAACCGTCTACACCTTCTCGATTCATTCGGACCAGCACTCCAATTGGGAAAAAACAATCTTTCAGCAGGGACGTGTCATTTTCAGATATTGATAATGAAACCATCAAAGATGTGGATGGCGAGAAAATAGCTGCAACTACCCTATTCGAAACACCCACTTCATCAATGACGAGTTCACGAGATTTGGAATCTTCCAGCAATGGTTTGAGGCTAAAACAACATTTGCAAAATATTAGAAATGGCAATAGTGCATATGATGTGAATTATGGTGTTAGGGTAGATCCTTCAACACAAACACTAAAAATGGGAAATCTAGAAGTCCGTTTTGATAATGGAAATATTTCCTTCTGGGATGGTACTATGCAATTACGTCAATACCCTGGCACTTCAGATTTATATAACTGATATTCCTCAAAGAAACCGCCTGGAGTTGGTGATGCAATAATTCTAAACACATATATCGAAATTTTGGATTTTATGAAAGCCTTGTACAAAAAGTATGAAGTCATAAAATGGAATAAGATATAATTAAATTCAAAGAAATATCAAGAAGTCATAAGACCACTATTGAAATCGAGAAATAATTCCAATACATTTTGTGAATCAAAGCGGTGAAGGAATCAAAAAAAAAAGTTGCAAAAAAGTGTTTACACCCAAACCGAAGAATAATGTATCCCGGAATAAACCAAAAAGGGGTTTAAATTGGATCGTTTATGAATTTTCCGAAACATCCGGTCCCGGAAGAAAAGGGGATCATATCAATAATAAATACGTGAAGAAGATATTTATTTTGGGTAAATTTTTTTTGAACAAACTTATCATTTTGATATCACCAGAGAACAAAAGAAGAATGGCTAATAATATCAAACGTCATATTGTGGACGATTTAAATTTAAGCCAGCTCGTCGCAACTTCCAAAAGGTCAACTGCCCAAAGGAAAGGGGGATTTGTAAATAGATCTGGGTTTCAACCTTATGCCTTTAAGGTTATGTACATTTTGGTGGTCATCATGTTACCTAAATTTTTGGACAAAACCAGTCAGAACAAAACCGGTGAAGATATAACTGATGCCATGGCGATGGTATTGGAAGATGCCAAATATTCTCCGAAACATGTCAAAGCGATCAAGGAAAGGAATTTTACAATAGCAATTTTTTATCATTGATGGGGGAAAAAAATTAAACTTTTTCCACTTTAGTATGACAAAAGCATCTATGGCTGAAAGGTAATTCGAACAATAAAACTTGGATCTATAAGGAGTTTTCAAGAATGGAAATCATAAATGGTTGGAAATCCTTAAATCATAACGCATAGATATAACCATAAAAACATCCACAAAGGGTATGAAACCCATGAATTAAAACCACAAACAAAGTTGAAAATCATAAAAAAGAAAAAAAAAAGAAGATGAAAAAAATAACCAAAATATCAAGGAATGACATAGTTCGTAAAGCAAGTATAAAAATTCATTCGAAAAGGGTATAAAAACCAACTTCACCACGGAATTATTCAAAGTCGTCAAAGCCAACGTACATACCACCAAAAATACATTCCCGGGTGGATAAGAACTATTCAAGGCTGCTTCTATGAAGCGGGAATTCGAAAATCAAAATCGGACGTTTTTGTCGATAAGATATTGAAGAAAAAGGCCCCGGGTTTGTCAAAGGTTAGGTTTTTTCCAATGAAACAATTCATGGATCTCAAAGAACCATTTTGAATATTTCTTATATGATATAATGTTTTGAAATAAAACCATTTATGCTTCAAAGTATTTTTTTTTTTTAATTGTCCACAACCACACAATTACATTTGCACTTCAAATTCAATATACTCAAGCCAATACATTTAAAAAAGAATCGAAAATCAAGAAAAATTTAATCCCGTCGCAGATTCGCGGCCTGGGCCCAAATCCCCTGGTTTTTAATTTTATCTCGGATCCCGAATCGTTCCGAAAATTTAACCCGGCCACGGATTAATTTAATTCGCGGTTCGAAAAAAATTTGGACCCCCGAAGGGCATTTCACCGCCCCCGGGTATCCGGCAAGGTTTCTTATTCGAAGCGGACTTTCTACCGCGAAGCGAACTTTTTCCGCGAACCCGGTATATTTAAACGGACATCTTATCGTGAAGTGGTCAATGTCCATACTTTTGATTCACGGCCGCGATCCGCGGTTTGAATTTCAACCCGAACCCCGATTTGATCCAACGGATTTTAATCTGCGGCAAGGGAATTAATTTAATCCGCTGGTTGATTTTTTTCGTATCCGCGAAGGGGTAATTTCACAAACTTCCAATTCGCAGACGCAGATTGAATATTGGTTATTTTGAGGATTCACTACTTCTATTCAAAATAAAACACAATAGTATACCTCAATACTTTTATTTTCTCATTACCGGGGCAATGCTATATATATTAATTATTTTAACAACTCAACTATGCATTTTCCAGTTAATTTGAGTTTGCGAATGATATTATTCAATTATTTCTGCCCCAATAATGCGAAAATAATCCAGTCTACTTTGGAATTCATACCATATTTTTGAGAAAAAGATTTAACATGTTTTTTACATATACGAATAGTTCATTGGGATCGCACTGATAGAACTCAATGTCATTGTGACCCCCAAGGGAGGGTTTGTGTTGTATTGGGAATTATGGAATCTTTTATCATCATCATATGATAGTGCTACTTTATTTTCAATTGATACATATCATGGAATGCTTCTAAGAGTTCATCTTCCTGAAAATTTTTTCCACCATTCCCCAACTATTTTTTGAATCCCTCAATGTCTTGATTCTTTATCACTGATCTCTTTCCCCCTTTGCCCTTTACTTCTGTTCTAGAGATTGAACATAGTATGCTTTCGCACCTGTACCATAAAAACTAATTATTGGATCATTGGGAAACTCATCTTTGAAATTACCCAAGACTTTAATTTTTACAGGTTTCCAATTTATTATTTCATGAATTAGATATCGAATCTATTTTATATTGGTGCCCGATGAAATCATAAAATTGTCGGATTTACTTTCCCGAATTAAAAGAATCTGTATCGGGTGTAGAGCAGAGAAGCATTCTGACCGAATTCTTTCTTTATACATCCATAGTAAAAATCGTACATTACAGTCTTGGATAATTCCAAAACACGGAATCCCAAATACAGTGGTTTGTCGTAATACACTTTCACTTTACCCATTTGAATCCAACAGAAATTTTCATTAAAAATTTTGCAACTTTTAAGTTTGGTCGTGAACCCAGAGCGCCTGTCCCATACTTCTGTGAGCATTCTGCCAATTGTAACAAATCCATCGATCCTGGTGTCACGTTTCCTCGTTATGCCATTTTCCAGACAACATAGAAATCTTTTCAGACTTTTTGGATTATTCGCATTTGGTTTAGGATCGATGTAAGGCTTCATCCAACATGACTGCTTGAATTTTTAGATTCTTGAGGCAAAAATAAACCATTATTGACAGCCTGTTTCTTTTTTCCACTATTTTCCCGCACATTCAAATTTGGAATCAATTTTGAATTTTGTTTTTTAATTTGGTGGCACTATCTTTCACCAGAAAGGAAAGGGTTTTAAAAATTTTATCGAATTTTGAGGATAATGTATGTCAACTTCAGGGACATATCCATATGGATCATTGTCTGCCACACCAAATGTCTAAATTTGTGATTTTTTTCCGAGTTAGCCAATGAATTAGAGGGAGGTAATGGTTGCTACATAAGTCCATATAAAAACATCAAATATGAAATGAATGATGTTTTGCTCATTGGGATCGAAATCGGCAAAAACCCCCTATTTTGCTATATGCTTCCTATCCTACATTGATTAAAACCTCCACGGATCCCTTTTTTTTTTGAAAAAATTTATCATATCAATGTCGTTAGCAGTTCAAGTTCAATATTTGTATATTTCAACATTGCATCCCAAGATAATCCAGGTGCAGTATAATATTGAGCTGGATCCAACTTATATTATCTAAACAAATCCGTCTAAAATTCTGAAAATATCACATAGTAGTAGGACATCAGATTTTAAATATAACCAAATATTCTCCAAGACTCTTACTTTTAAATAGTTCCCAAACACGTTTCGGCTCTTTATAATCCTCTGAACATGTTCCTCATTTAAATTGTCAAAAACTGATTTTTTTGCCCTAAATTGTGATGACCCAATTTATTGATGTTGTCCAAAACCCTATGGGGAAAACACCTTTCTGCCTCATTAAATTGAATTTTTCTTTATCGGAAAACATTTTAACATCTCTACACATTGCTTATCACCAAATTTGCACCCAACTTTTCAAGGAACTTGACATGAACTTGAAGCTATCTATAAACTCATTTTAAAAAAAATTTTTCTTAATTTTTCCCTTTTTTTTGATAGCTATGTATTAAATGTTTCTAAACGTGTATTTTTTTAGTTTGGGAATAACATCAACCTTATCCTTTTCCTCTTCAATTTTTTTATGAACATATGGCAATCATTAACCACTATATTATGGCATATAATGGGGATAAATTTGATATTTTGAAATTCAAATTACAGGCAGAGGTGCTGCTGGATATCTTTTCTCCCTGGGGGATGGCGGTGGTCTCGCCCCCTAACATCCCTTCTGTGAAAGGTTTTCACATATACCACAAGTGGTGGCATTATGAAATTCCTTTTCCTCTTCTGGGGTTTGTTTTATATTGGTTTGACATACCTCAAATGATTATTATAAATATTTCTTAAATCTTCTTCTATTCCCAGAAACCTTTGCTTCATCGCACCCCTCTATATGGAACAAATTTTGTTAATTTATCATCAAAGGAACATTTTATCAGAAAAACAAATGAGTAAGCTTCGTGTTGGAAGGTTCTATTCTTTTACGCGGTTCTGGATTCGGTTCGGTGGTTTGTATGGCTTCAGAACCGATTCAAAATCTCATATACTACAAAAGTAAAATTCATTTGTCTTTTTGAAATTTTCAAACATTAATGTATTACCGGTAACCATTTTCCCAAATTTATTTATTCTGAAATCAGTTTGCGGTACTTTGTCCCTACATGATTACAATCGTGCATCTGGTGACCAACAGTAATCGCTCATTCGAAAAATACAATAAAAAATCCATCCCCCAGAAATATTTTTTTTTTTGTTCAAGGGGCTTTATTAATTGACACCAATCTTGAGAGATCTTTTATCCAACAATAATGACTATTTCCCCCTCATCTGTGATAACAATAAATTGACATGTCTTCTGAGTTTTCTCTGAGAGACTAAAGGGCCAATCAATCATATTTGACTCTCTTATTCTCAATCTTAGATTTAAACCATAAAAAATTGACTGAAATATCATTCAAATACTCAAACATTTTTATATCACGTAATTTCCTGGAAAATCCAAAAACCGTTACATTCAAGACAGTCTCATAATGTGGATAGGATGGAAACCCCCGGGTACATTTTATTATTATTGGGGAATAATGCAGATGTCACGGCCCCATGCAAGCGCTTGGTCTTCATTTTTTATGTTGACAACACCTTTTTTCTCTTCAAATTTTAAATTCCGGGAAGTTTCATGATGATGATCCACCAAGTGGACTGTATTTGTTTCTGTTCCCCAAGGAACATAATTTTCTCCAAACTCCATCCTGAAAAATTACTTTCATTAAACCTTTCATCATTTGAACAAATAACTCAAACCTGAATCACGCTCCTCAAACCCGTACTTTGGGCAATTATAATGTCACAAACGCCCCACTATTTGATTTATACGGGGGAATTGAAATTTGAATTCCTGTGTTTGGAATGACAAAATTCAAACACTTCCATGTTGACCTTGATGGGTTTGTATTTTGGGTGTTTTTCCCCAAAAGTCGAATACTTTATGCTTGATACGGAAAAAGGTGCATACTCTGTATAATATTTATGATACTCTGGCGGAAACGACACTTAATGCATTTTAAGAGGTACACCACCTCCCAAGTGAACACATGAATTGTCCTGTGTGCGAGTGTTCTATTGTGAGGTTGACTTGACAAATGGAATGTCCCATTACAACAATTACATGTATAATGGGATGGTGAGTCATCGCCATTGTTCAATTTAACCCCGTTTCACTGAAAGGACCTCCCTGGCAAGTTTCCGTTGATGGACGTAGATTATCACCTAGGAAATTTTACCCAATCACACACGAATACATTTCAGCAACTTGTTTTCCGGCCCCACTGGAGGAGACACCCGATTCGAAATACCCCTTCTCCTGGAAACGGAAATCCCACCATACAACAAGTCCGGTGCGATGCCAAAACTGTATGGATTTGAGGGGGTTCTCTTGACATTCAGCGCACCCCATCAATAATCGCAGTTCATTCTTCCTCTCTCACGGGACAAAAAGCCCTCCCCTTGAGAGTCAAGGACCCGAAGGTCATGACTGCACAGAATATGGCTTACACCACAACTTTAGTCAAGGCAAAAAAAAACATCGAGATCAAATCTTTTAAAGGGGCCGAAACAATCCCAAAAATTTTTTTAAACCCAAGGTCAAATCTCAAAAAACAAAACTTAATGTTATGAATCCAAACCAAAATTAATTTTAAAATTTTAAATCGAATCCCCAAAATCGACCAAACCCAATATCAAAACTAAATGACAAATCTCAAAGTCAAATCTCAAGGTCAAACCCAAAAAATTGAACCTGCACTATTCAAGGTCACACGTGACGCTGTGGTGGGGAGCCCCAAACCGGCAAATCTCCTACCCCCGACCAGATCGTGGGAGTTTGAACCTGCAGCTGGGCCAATGCACGATTACTGCTTTATAGGGCCTTGGGATGATTTAAGGAATGTTACAGACTATCCCAGAGACAGCAGAAATTGAAGACCTAATTTCCACTCTAGAGTAGGGTACGGCACCAATATCGAGAACAGCTGTACGGGCCAGAAAAAACACAATGCAGACATTTTGGGAGAGTCTTGGGGTTTTTTAAGCAGGGGGCGATCTGATTCGCGAAACCCGCCCCGGATGTGGGGACGACTGAAGGAGTAGAAGATGTGAAAAAAAACAGATATTCACTGGTTTATTGTTTCAGCGATCCTTTAAAGTTATGAAAACGAAGAGTATACCCTGCATGGACGGCTTTTCTGACTGGTTCACGTCACGCCGTGCTTTAAAAAAACAATCGAAAATTTTTTTAAAAATCGAAACAGGCGACAAAATTGGGGGTGCTAATGCTTAGTTTTGTAGCGTAGGCGAGCAAGGGGGCCTTCAGTTCATTCAGAAAAAACGCGGGGTAACTCAATTACAGTGACCCGGGGGATTTCAAAAAAGAATTGGTTCATTTTTTAAATTTTCCCCGGTCGCAGAGTTTTTTTGTAAAATTTAAATTTAAAGGGAAAAAAATCAGTTGATTATTTCAATAGCACTGGAACCAGATTCATAACAATATAATTCACTCTGGTTTTCAAGTCAAAAAAAAAAAATATTTTTGGGGGAAGAAAAACTTCGAATTTTCCCCTTTTTTCCTTATATTCAAAAAAAAATAGCTTTGGGGGAGCAATGTGATATGTTATTAGTATTTGAACAAGAGAAAAACAATTTTCAGAGCGATACAACAAAATGAATTTTGAATTAACGTCATCATTATGATTATATCAATGAAAATTCCAGGACAGAGGTGAGCTTTAAAATTTCAAGATTTTCAAGTTGGTATTTATCCTCCTCTTCCCAAAGGATGAAAAGCACAACAATTTTCAAAAAGTGAACATAAACAACCATTTATGGAAAAACTGGCTTTTTTCGGATTTATTGAGTTGAATCATCAAAAAATATCTTTTATTTTTACATACGTATTAATGAATATAAAAAATTTTCGTAATCCTAATTTTTTATTTCTTTTTGCGAAACTGAAATGCGGAGGAGCGTGATAAATTGTTTATGATAAACCAAATGGTAACCATCTCCTTTACCCCTTTACCTGCATCAGGGTGAAATGAGCAGTTTGGTAAAAACGGGGACACCAAACAAAAAAATTTTTTAACCTATGCAACTAAAAAAGGGGAAAATTTAAACGGAAATTTGGGAAAAGGGAACCCCAAACCCCTTTCCCCGTTATTCCAAGGCCCCCGGACTTTCATTTTCTTGAAAATATGAAGGGAAAAATTAACTTCCCCTTTTTCCCTGGCTTGAATGAGTCTTCAGAAACTTTGAAGCTAGTCGGAATGAATAAACTTTTCTTCGGGGAGAATTTAGATATTAACCTGTCACTGAAATAAAATTTTTTGTACGAACATTATCATTAATTTTTTTTAATGTTGTTATCATTATAATTTTTCAATTATTTTATATTAAAAATTTTTTTTATCATCATAATTAATGCCAAAGAAAAACCAGAACTAAGGTTGATATCAAAATATTTTGAGGGGGGAAAAAAAAAAAACAGTTAAACCTTTATCCACAGCTGGCATATTATAAAGTCATAATTTCCCCTTTTAAAAAACGTTTCATGGGTAAATAGAAACTATTGTGTTTAATGACTCACAACATTTTGTCTGAGGGGGTCAAAAACTATTTAAAACACAAAATAAACAAAAAAATATTTGCCATAGAAACCATATCCCTTCTCAAACAACATATTTTGATATTCAAACCTTTTTAAAAACAGACTTAATTTAGAAAAATCTTCGTTTATAACTATAACATGTCCTGTCTCAAAGCCCCAAACCCCGCCTGATTATTTTTTTAATGAAGAGAAACAGTAATTTTTTCTTCATTTTACAAGCTTTTATTTAACTTCAATGTTCGTAGCTAAGTTGCCCCCTTCAAATTTTAATTTTGACTTTAGTATCCTTGGGGGGAAGGGTGTTTATAATTCCGGGGCAATTTTATGGTTTGGGGGCGGAAATGTGTTTTTAAAAAAAATAAAAGATCTCTGTGATTATTGTTTTTATTCAAAATTTTATGTGGGGGTTTTGGGTCAAATTTTTAATTTTTTCAAAACTCATGAATTAAAAATGGGGCCAAAAATGGGGGGGTGGAGAGTTTGTCAATTGGGATTTTGAATTTATTGTCAAAATTAAAAAATTAAAAGATAGCACCCAAGAGGGGGGACGAGTTATGTGATTATGGACTGTTTCTATTCAATATTGGTATGTCATGGTTCATGGGTCGGAGTTTTAAATTTTAGTCGAAGTTATTTTTTTCAAAATTCATAAATTGAAATAAAAAAACCCCATGGGAACGGTTAATCTTCAGTTTTCCCCCATTGAAGAACTCCAAAATGCATAGAATAACAATTTAGAGAAAAAAATAAAAAAAAAAACCCTTTTTTTTAAAGACGATTTTATTCCAAAACCCAAAAAAATCAAAAACTGCTTTGTTTTTAAAAATTTTTTTTCCCGATTTGGTTAAAACCTTGTCCCCTTTTGCATTCAACGGGGAAATTTTGGGGGCCTTGAATCTTTACTCACGAAAAAACCCCTCCACACCAAAAACAATGTTTTTTTACTTCGGGGGATTTGAATAAAAAGCTTTTCTTAAAAGGCTTTTAAATTTTTTTCTCCTTTCCATAATGGATGGAATTATTGATTTAACTTATTTATTTTCACAAGCTTTATTTTTAATTGTTTGTATGTATTTTGGTATATATATATATATATATATATATATATATATATATATATATATATATATTTGGGGTTTGGGAGGGGAGATCATGTTTTTTTTAAAAACCACGAATTCAAGGGGGAAGTTTTGGTTTTCCCCAAAACCCCTTCAAAATTTGTTTGGAAATTTTGGGGGGCCCAATCATGATGATTTAGTCAAAATTCATGAATTAAGGGGGGCCCAAAGGGGGCTTATTTTCTCATTACGCTTTCCCTTTTTGAAACTGGTATGTGGGTTTTGGGGTGGGAGTCATCAATTTTTAAACCAATAAGATTACGGATTTCGGGGAAACTGGAAGAAATAAGGAAAAAAAAAGAAAAAAAAAGCCATAAAATACAAAGGGGAAAAATAAGTTATTCAACACCCAGGCTATTCTTGGAAGCGCGCGAAAATATGAAATATGTTCGGGGGCAAGATTTTGAATCTGCTACCCCGGGGATAACTCAGATTAACCGTTAAAGACAATATTTTTTTTTTTTGGGCATGTGTATGAAAACTTGTCTTAATTTATTCTCTCATTCATTTCATCGATATTTATACTCCCAATTTTTTTTTAAAAATTTCTTTTTGCCCGCAAAAAAAAGTCGGGGATCACTTTCAAATAGAGCTGCAACTGATGGATGTAAAAGTACCTTCCAGTTTCAACAGCATTAATAAGAAAAAATCCTCCGTGAAACATATGTTTTGTACCCCGATTGTGATAAAAAAGTATGCCCGTTTTTCCTACATTGCAACTTTTTTGGTACGTTAACTCTTTCGGAAAGCCAGCTATGCCCATTATTACAGCAACTTCCCCCAATATCCATCTTCGGGACCTTTCCCCAGGGACTTCTTGATGTGTTCTTGTTCAAAATCTTGCCTTTTTTTTTTGTAGATTCGGGGGAATTTTGAAATAGCAATTTTGGGTTTCCGTAATCGCCAATTTTGTACTTTCAAATTTTTTTAAAATGGAATATCACACATGATCCACAATGATGAACACAGACCGTTTACTAGGAGCCAAGAAAATGACAGCAACTCATTTATTCATCATTGTAACGCCTTTTTTCTCTCTCCACAGTTGAATTCACGAAAATTTCCCTTTTCGTATGCTAACTCAGATTTTGCGGCAATAAAGAAACTTTGTTCTGAGCATCTTCCAATATTTCTTGGGTTTGGGTTTTTCCATTGTCGGTACAAAACATTGTTCTTTGAATCTCAAATTGAGTCGATAAACAATTAAACTCGAATGAAAAAAATTTTTAAGAAACATCCAACCTTTTTGAAAAACATTCTATTTTTCAGTACCTGTCAAAAAAAAAAGATAATCTAAAAATTGGGAAAAAAAAAATTTGTGTTTATAACCTATCAGCTGAAATGAAATGTTGTTTGATTTTCCTTTTTTCATGTAAAACACCAAGAAAAGTGAACACTGAGCTCGAGCCTTTTTCCCCGTGTTTTATATGGCTGATGGCAAAAAACTATATAATAAAACTATTTTGTTATTCATTCAAGGTTTATTATGAAATTCATATATTTTCTTTGAATTTATGATCCCCAAATTAAAAAAATTTCTGTGATCCACTGCTTTGGGGGAACATATTTATCTCTACAGCATAAATTTTGTGTCATTTTTTTTTAATTTTGATGAATTAAACGAGAAACAATTTGACTTTTCGAAATAAATTGGTTCCAAGTCTCGAAACCCCCTTTTCGATTTGAAACAGAAAACATTCCGGGCCAAAATTTCCAAGGATGAGACGAGATTCATCTTTTGAATCGAATGAATAATACTTACGGGGAAATTCGCGATAAATTATTTGAATTGCTTTGGATGGTTAAATTTTTCACAGTGAACGTAATTTTAAACAAAAAAGGGTTTTTAAAAAAAGACACAATATTTAAGTTTGACATTCAATTCAAAATCTGGGAGAATTCTTTATAGCCATATATAGACCACCTGTAATAAACCTAAAACCCCCACCTAGATTCCCCAAGGTCCTGGAAAAAAAAAAACATTATATAAACCATCGAACTTTAGTAGGAGATATGAACATAAATATATTAAAAAAACAATGATGAAATTACACCAAAACTATCTAAATGTGCTCGGCAATATAATTTTAGTTTAGTAATGAATAAATTTCCCCCATTCAGAAAAAAAATATTGGCAGTTTTTGTCTTTTATTTGAAAAGGGGGAAAGAATCAGACCGTGGGGAAGCATTCCCCCCATCATTGAATCATCAATTTCCAACCATTTCACAACTTTTTTTAAAATTACCTAGAATAAAAAAAAAAACCGAAATTAAGTCTACAAAAGTCTAAACTTTGAAATAAATTAAAAGTTTAGAATACCTTGAAGGAATGAATGAAAATGACCATAAAAACACAGGCTGAGATTCCAACACAAAAAGGCATTGCTCATTGTTGGAACCTTGTGAAGGGCCCCGATCAAATACTATCCAACCGATTCAAGCTTGAGGTGCGTTCAGTTCCGTTCGTTTCTTGAGCCACTTCCACGTAGAAAGTCTTTTTTTTTTAAAGTGTTGTCACCCCCCAAATCCTGGTTTCGTTTCATCTTTTTTTTTTTTGTAATTACAAAAAGCAATTTAAACCCCCCCCAAACTAATAAAAATCATTCTCGTCGCTCGTCTTTCTCTCTTCTAGTAGCCCGAACCCTATCAAACGCTGCAAAATCAAATTTTGGTGTGGACGTACGCTTTCCCCAATTCCTTCCAACCCCCAAACCCCCAAACTTCCTCTTCGAAGGGCCGGTCCCCCCCTCGTAGCCGACACTGTTGGCGACATCCCCCGCGCCGTGTAACTGCTCAAATGCCATATAGCACGAGCCAGCAGTCGTCTCGCGTTTTTGATGTTCGGGAATTCCCCAAAACTTTTTGGGGAAGATCGAGCCACATCAGCTTACGCTTGATCCATGCGAGTCGCCCGTTTTTCCCCGACGCAAAACTCGACAATCCCGTGAGCTCGTCAAGTCTCGGCCGTGAGTCGTTGGGAAGGATGCCAACAAATAGTAAAAACCATCAAAAAAAAGAAAATTATCAAAATAAAGTGCTGGGTGACAGTCGGGTTGATAAAACCAAAAACCCAAAAAAAAAAAGTATAAACAGAAGTTCTTGTTCCGCTAAAACTCAAATGCACCCCCCAAATTTTTTTGGGGGGGTAAAAGTTCCTTCATTTTCAAATGCACCTAAAGTTAATTTGAATAAATGACCTAAAATTTGAAGAATATTCTAAATTCAAATTACAGCCTCCATTCCAAAAAACAAGTTTTACTGTTTTTCCTTTTTTTATTCAACACCCATCCTATGTATTATGAAATTTGTAATGTCATAGATTACTTTTCATTGAATATTCCCCGAATCCCCTAGGGGTTAAGTTCCCCCCAATATCAATAAAAATTTATTAATCGAACTTGGGCCGACAAAACTCATTTCTTGTTGCCACTGATAAAAAAAAATATAATCAAGGATAACAAATGGCATCTGCAGTTCAAAAAAAATTGAAACAATCGAATCTGTTGCAACTAACTCAGAAAAAAGGTCTACCAATGACCGTAGGCTATAAATGATCGGTGAACATCGAAAAAAACCTATTCTCAATTCACTTTTAAGAAGGTATCCCGGGGAAAAAACTCAATAGAAATATAATGTAATACGGAATCCTATTGTATTATTGATGGTCGTCCTTCATTTGAAAACCCATGATTCTTCTTGAATTTCCTTTGTACGTTTATGAATTTTGGGGGGATCAGAAAACAATTTCTCATTGTATCCTCCCCAAAGTTGAAATCTCTGAAGAACCGTTGTCTGACACCTTCTCTTTGAATATTTCCCCCCAAAAAAAAAAAACAAGGAGTTTGTCTGGAGATCTAGCAGGCCAAAATTGTTTGATAATCGCCCATCCACTTATTTGGGAACTCCTATTTAGCCCGCTCTCACCTCTGGAATCGGTGAACAGATGCACCATCTTGTTGAAAAAAAAAAGCGGGGCTAAACGGGAAGGTTGTCGAAGTAATCAATAAAAAAAAAATTTATTTCTAAATACTTCTGTGCATTCAAATTCCGCCGGGAAAAAAACTGGCCCCAAAAATTTTTCATTAAAAAAATTCCCCCAGACATTCATTTTAACGCTATATTGATCCTTACATGAAACCAGAAAGCAAAATCTTAATGTGCATCGAAGTCTCTTCCTTTGATGGTACGAAAAATTTTGGGTTTTAATGTCTGAATTTGTTCTTTCAAGATTTCCCCGATTGCCTTTTGGGGAAAACCAAATTTTTTCTGCCTTTCAGAAAAGAAAGTCATGGATTCTCCACAACGGGAAAACTTGTTTTTTTTTTAAAAAACGTAAAATTTGAACTTAGAATATTCTTCAAATTGTTACATTTTTAAAAAACTTTAGGTGTATTTTTAAAATAAAGGTACTTTACTCCCATACTTTCAAATTATTTCACCGCCCTCGTATCGAATGGAGACACAATTTGTATGGTGCAATTTGGGTTTGACTAGAAGCAAAACTGTTTTGAGGGGAAAAAATGTCCGGAAAAAAATAAAATAAACTTTTTTTCCTTTGTTGCCAAAAGCCGGGGACTGTAAACATTCGAATTGTTGTTAAAAAAAAAAAAAAAAAAAAACACAAATGTTCGAAGGCATTATGGAAACTATGGGGACTCAACTAGTGCTCTAAAGGAGAAATATATAGATAAAACAAAAAAAGGGGAAAATACGCCGGAAATCGCGAACATTTTAATGAATTTTTGTCGATGTGGAAAAAAAAAATTTTTAAAAAGATAGTAACTCTAAACACAGAAAAACCCCTTGGGAAAATCTCTTTTTTGAAAGCATCTTCTTGAAACCTATAAATGAACATGGAATAATTATATTTAAAATCTATCGTTTGAAAAAAATTCATGTTTATGGCGGGATAAGGACGAAAAAAAAAAAATAATTTTGGGGGAAAAAAGCAACACCACTTTCAAAAAAAAAAAATAATAAATTTGTGAAGGGTTTTTTCCCAATATCAAACTTTGGGCCTTTTCCCCCCCCTCGGCCTTCCCCCGGGGGCCCCCTTTACTTTATAGGGAAAAGGCCACTTTCTCCGGGGTCTCAGTGAAGAAAAAAACTCCAGGGGGCAATATAGTCGTGACCTGTAACAGGGCCAGCAAGGCAGGCTTTTTGCCTTTAATGGGTTTCGAACCGGGTGGCGACTGCGCACTGATGTTCAAATTTACCAAAAAAAACAATGAAAAAAAACTAAAA